>PVYE01005230.1:42496-60068 GCA_002995055.1 Rhizopogon rudus
GTTGAAGATAATAGCGCCGAGCTTCTTCCTGTCGAGAGTGCCATCCGGGAGGAGGAGTTCAGAGCCGAAGTGGGTGACGATTTGAGCGAGCCCTTTGGTTCCGGGTTGCACCACCTCTCGTGCAAGGACGTCCGCATCGATGACAGGTATTCGTTCAGACTTGAAAAGGTTGGACACGGTTGATTTTCCCGTGGCAATACCTCCAGTGAGACCAACGACTGTCAGAGATTCGTTCAGAAATCAGTGAAGAAAATAGGAGGACGCCAAATACCTAACATGATTGTTCGATGCAAGCACGTGAGATCTACCAGTGCCACCAGTTACATGCAGGGTCACTGGGTCAAAATTTGAAATTCTGAACTGAGCCACTAGAAGGAACGACTACCTTCCTTCATCTATAAAGGTCTGGTTAGGGGAGACTAAGGCTGAGCGCTGAGCGCTGAGGTCTGAGACTCTGAGGTGTGTGGCTAAAGCTTAGCAAAGACGCCTAAGTTGGTCAAACACAAAACCAAATTTCCTGTCAGACGGTCGGATGCCTGTGAGTGTGGAGGCTGTGTCATGAAATAAGTAATGTTGCTGATGTAAGCCTCGGTATAATTTCAAGGCGAACTTAGGAGCTCAGGCGCTCACGCTTCGCGCCCTCTCTTATTATGAACGCTCACTGCGGCGTGTCAGACATTGAGACAGAGGCACTCATCGTAACATTGTCTCTGATCGATATTCAAGATATCGAAGCATCACGCAAAGGGAAGTTAAGGGAGGATGCTGTGTTGACGGACGAGGAAATTGCGTTCAACATCCAGGCTGAAAACTTGAAGACGTTTTTGGCCACACTTCAAGACTACCGATTTGCACTTAGCATTGACAGAGCGCTTCAAGCAGACACAGCGACCCTCAGTGCTATTTCCACGATCAACCAGGCGGAGCTAGATGACCACCTGGCTGCTCTTGCTCTTGAAAGAGGACACGATTTACCGTTCCGCACTCACTCACAACGACTGCTTGAGCGCATTGAAGTTCCATCGTTGGTAGATTCCATCTATGATTTTAGACGTTATTGACCAACCCCTAAAGTGAATTTGGCTCCACTACGACCAGTAATACCGACATCACCGGCGTAGTTGAGCCAAACTCAGATGAACTGGATAAAGGAATTGAAGTTTCTTGTATCCCTCACCATGGAGGTCAAACTGCCTCCCCCGAAGGGATTAACTGCGTCATATGTGGCGATCCTACCACACCGTCTGCACGCGGAATATATGCTCCGCACTGCTCACACTGGTATTGTCGAGGTTGCTTTCTAAACCTGGTTGAAACATCCACCAGGGATGAGACGCTCCACCCTCTGCGGTGCTGCCGTCAGCCCTTCCCTGTCGCGAGTGTCCTCCCACTCCTTCCATTGGAATTGAGATCCCGTTTTCATGAAAAGTCTGTGGAGTTCTCAACTCCACCAACTTCGCGACTCTATTGTCCCAATCAATCGTGCTCCGTATTTTTAGGTCCCTCGTCTGAACACAAGTCTGAGGTCACCTGCACACACTGTAACACTCGTGCATGTTCTACCTGCAAGAATCAAGCACACCCAGAGGAAGACTGTGCTGAAAACACTCAGACCTTGGTGATGAAGTCCCTTGCGTCTGAAATGGGTTGGCAGACTTGTCCGGGTTGTCATGCTATCGTGGAACTTCGGCAGGGCTGTTATCATATGACTTGCCGGTGCTCGACGCAGTTTTGTTACTTGTGCGCAGAACAGTGGAAAACCTGTGACTGTCGGCAGTGGGACGATCAACGCTTGCTGGATGACGCCGAAAGACGTGTACACAATGAATTTGGCATCCAACAGGCAGCGGAACGTCCTGATGTTTTTGCACGACGTGTTCGCCGCATGGCGGAGGAGTTGCAGGACAATATCGAGTGCGTTGAACACGATTGGCGGTTCAGGTATGGAGGTGGACGTTGTGAGGAGTGTTACGATAACTTGCCGACATTTTTGATGGTGAGGTGATTTTCTGAGCCTTGCAAGTGTGGTATACTAACTCTCTTCCAACTAAAGTGTTGCAGGAATTGCCGAGCCTTGGCTTGTAAGCGGTGTTCAGTGAACCGCCTTTGAGAAGTACTAGATGACACGTACTAAGGCTCCGAGAGTTTTGTCAATCATTGAATGACTAGCTAGGTTATTACCCTCAGCTCATAGCCTTCCATGCTGCTGCATCGTAGTCAGTATCCAATATTCCTATAGCTCTCAAAACCTTATCCGAATTGAAGAAAATACTACGGAGACATTCAAATGAAATTGTGCAATTGGTATAAGTACATATCGTCACAACAATATCTGAACCCGATTGAAAGAAATTGACGGAGAACATAGGAAGTCAAGGGAAGGTAAATGAAAGGAAACAGTGTAAACATTGCCAGAATCAATGGAGAGTTGCTACCAAGGGATGGAGGAATTCAAGTCAGGTGTTGAAAGCATAAAGGGCAATGAGAATATGCCACTGCGCCTTTCACTGCAGCCTCAGTACTAGTGAACATTTGGGGAAATGCCAGAAGTGAGAGGGACCTCATAGTCATCGCAAGTCACCTCAGAGAAGCGGATTGGGTCGTGCATCTTGGGGTTGCCAAACTGATCGAAGTAAATTATCATCAGTAAGAAAACCCTTTTGAAGTTGACAAAACTTACGAAAGAAATTCCGGACGAGACTACAGGGCACGTGGGGGAGTTTGGAGTTTTGGTGGGACCACCCAACACCTTAATTGCGCATTCACCACCGGCGCAAGTGGGAATACCCTGGAAGACACCAGCGGCTTTGGCGTCAAGAGTGAAGCCAATATGGGCGCCGTTAGCAGCGTTATCAATCCACCCCTTCGTTCCCTTGGGGTCATTGTACCTTCCCTGCTGATCTTCGAGATTGAAGGACTCGCCCATATCAACCGTCTTTCCTGGCGAGCAGTCGTCCGTCGACTTGCATACTTTGAAGGGGATATCGTTGAAGAAGCCGCCTTTGGAGTACAGCGTGTTTTCACGTACGGTGCTGAGTTGTAGGCCGTCGCCAAAGGAGAGGATGTAACAATGACCGTACTTGATACCTAGGGATTTGCCACTACCACAGACTGGATAATTGGTGCACCGGGAGTGGGGTTTACGATCGCCATTGCCACACCGCGTCTCTTGGACGCACTGGCCATCTTGCATGTGTGATCCAGTCGGACAGCACCCTCCTTGTGCAGGACCGGTGCCCTCATTATAAGACCATGGATGATCTTTGGGGCAGCACTGTTCCAGAAGCTCGATCAGCACAACCGATTGGTATCCATATGGAAACCCTTACCTTCCCTAACTTGTCGTTCTCATTAATCCATGTGACCTCACTAGTACCAGCACAACACCTCTTAATTTTGATGTCCTGCTCTCGGCTGCTCTCAGCACCCGTCCAGAAGCAAATGTAGCAGACTTACAGCGTCAGTATACTCAGTACCGTCACAGAATTCTTGAACGGATTCCCGACTGCATGTCGGTTGCCCGTCCTTGTAGACGACTTTCCAGCCGTCAGTGGGCAAGCCTAATAAGTCACGTCAAGGGAATATGCTTGTAGATGAGAATTTGAGCCCAAAGTGATATAGCACCTACCTTGTAGCGCAGCGCGCTCACCGCAGGTCAAAGGAGCCTGGTGGGGAAACTCATTTTGACAAAGGACGGTGAAGGCTTGTGCCAGGAATACAGTGGATACCAAGATGAATCGCATCATTGTAGATGGTGCAATTAATGCAGTTAAGGAACTGCGAGAGTGTGAAGATTTATACCCTTCCTGACGGTCGATCCCTATAGATTTTAATCGCCTAAATGAACTGATGACCTGCGATGGGACACGAGTCATGTTGATAGATCAAGAACGATGATGGGTAACGGGATGCAACAATCCCGTTCCTCGAAGTTTGATATTGCGGGATAGATCCACCTTTGCGTAATCTGATATCGAACATACTAGACTGTCAAGTGTTTCTCCAAAGAGACGAATCAGGATTCAGTAACAAAACATGGAGGGCAAAACCATCTGACTTGTGTATCGTCGTTGATAAGTTCGCTGCTCATCTGAACAGCCTCTAGTCTGGGATGAAAACAATTGAGAGCTACTCACTAGATAAATTCGCCAGACTGTGAAAGCAGACGAAGTCTTTCTAGAAACACATCTGCCTGACACGAGACGAGACCAAATCATCTAACAAGTTTAAGTAACTGCAACACCTGCGTGACGAAGGCATACCCCGGTCCCATAAACGTTCAACAATTCTTTCCCGTGTGCAACTGGGACATAAATCTTGTGTCAGCGTCATCTTGATCGAGAAATCTGAATGGATAACCGAATCCTACCACGCCATCCACACCCCAGCTGATAGGCGACTCGTAAATAGAGTCAGATCACAAATTGCCTTCCGCCACTTTGGGGCGTAATAATCAAGTGAGCCGTTCCAAACGAGACAGAAATTCGTAAAGCATTGCGCAATATCTGGAGATGTGACCGGCGTAGTTGGATCTGCCCCTTGGCGCTTGGATCTGTACTTAGTGATTCTGTTCTTCAGAGCAAAGTGAAGACAACACACTGGCATATCATGTATGTATAAGTCAGCTGCACTGTACGAGTGGGAGCTTAACGCGTCTTATGCCTGAAAAGTGATGATGGCCATGCGTTCCGTTGGAGGTCTCCGTGTAAGAGCAGAATTGTCGACGGAACCTTATTTCATAATGAAGCGTTACCACAGACTAAAACATTGAGAAGGCATCACACACGTTTCATAAAATATCATCGGCGTCGCTAAATCCGCGCATTGCAGGGAGATCTTGGTTGGAGGGAGGTCATATGTTCACGTTAATCCACTCGCGCTCACAATACTATCCCCCTACTATCGCTTATCACCAAAGCAAGCAGGTTTGTGAATCAAAAGTATGAGATGCTTCAGGAAAGCATCAGAGCGTCCTTCGAGCACAGGCTACCACCGTCATTGAACATGCATAGGAAACGTCATCCCTGAAGTCAGACCCGTTTCCTGAATTATTACCAGGCTCAAAACACGAGCTATTCCATTTATAAATAGACAAGGTGCCCCGCTGTTCTGCAAAGCACCGGAATAGGCGGGGTAACCAGACAGGATAGGCAAGGCATGATCAGCACGGACATGAAATGATATATCATGGGATTCGGGCAATGAGCGACGGGGTTCAAAGTATGGATGATCTCGATATACCTGGCGCTAGCCAATCGCGCGGAAATCCAGCACTAGCATACGATGCATCGCCGGAGGCGGGAAGAGCTTCCTACAGAAGGCGTCCGAGTCCAAGGAAGGAAACACAAAGTGCCGGCAGAAAATAATATCATAAGTCGGACAACTTGACGAGCTTGTGTTAGAGGCAACTTGGCAGGCACTTAGCACTGGCAGTGGCACGGGATGGGTCGGAACGAAACAAGCGACAATTTCAAGTTGAACACTGTGGTATCGGAGTTTGTAACCAGTGCGACCTGCAAATTAATTAACAGAACTAGATAAGTAGCCAGAGGACAGGTTATTCCAAACAATCTCCCCAAAGTGAGGGGTTCAGCAGTTTGTCTTCCGGGAGTGTCGAAACCCTGCTGCCAGGTGGTCACGGTTCACTGTACCGACCAGGAAAATGTCTGCTCCCCAGGTCAAGGGTAACTATGACCCATCTATCATGGCTGAGTCCTATGCGCAATGGGAAAAGTCTCTCGAAATCGAAATCCAGCAAACTTTTGACGTGGTCAACCGCGACATCTTAGAGAGCAATATAACTAGAGATCTTGCCAGACTCAAAGATCCACAGGTGGACCCAGATTTCCTGTGCACTTGGACGGTGCGTAGCTTCGTTACAGCGTGACCGTCATTCACGTATTGCCAACAACTGTCTTTTCAGGGCATCTTGTGGGACAGGACCTCAATATCAAGAACTGCAATCGAGGTCCAACAAGCACCCCTTGGTTTCAACCATCTCATCAAGACCTGCTTAAAGTATAACCTCGTTGAAATTATGATAATGATTACGACGAGATACGGCACGTTCAGGCCCGGCATGAAGAATGGACACGCTCTGGCTAGCTATTGCGCACTCGCAGTGCTGGTTGACCTCTTGCACATAGGGACACACGCAGAAAGACAAGCGACCGCCGATGAAATGCTCAACCACAACGTTATGGATATCTGCTTGAAGGTGAGGGCAAGTGCGAAGTTAGAGCGCAGGCTGGACTCTGAACGATATACTATAGAACATAGATAGTTGGCTCTGCTCGTATCGCAGACTTGCTGCTAGCACGATTCGCTCACTGGCTGGTCTAATCGGGGACAGAATTTCTGCGGGTACAATAGCCGATATCATTGCGAAGATGTGCGCATTTGTGCTCCAAGGACCCCGGTTTTTCGTCGAACAGTTCCATGCTCCGGAGACAAAATGGCAGGGAGGAATCATTGTTCTGAGAGGGCTGAATGTGGGTCTTTGGCTGCAAATGCACACAGTGGATTTCATGTTAACCTTTCTTCGTCATGTACTTCAAAGGCAACTGAAGCGGAGGTGGCTAAATGTGCACTGCGATATTCCGGACTGGCTCATGATGATGCTCTCTGGGCTGCGCAAGGACTTGTCTGTACCTATCCCGTGCTCTCCGCGAAGTTTCGCCTTGAAATTCTGAAGAAGAGACCGGAAATTGTCGATTTGTTGTTTGATTGTGCCATCACTCCCCGACCAGCATGGTACCCTGAGCGGCAGGCTGATGCGGTTGCGTGCGAAATCCTTGCACTTCTATTCCAATGGCCTCCTTATGTAGTACCGGGTGTGTCGCCGCCGATGGATGGCTCATCGAGAACTCAAGAGTGGAAGGCTTTGTCTCAGGCCCTAAAAATATTGACTTCGCGAGAAGAGTGGAGCGAGCGGCTAATTGAGGTGTGGATGAGTGTTGAAGAAGAGGATTGGCGCCATGTTGACTCGTCTGTTTATACCGTTGACTGCGCTTTCATTTCTGACCCTGTGTTTAGATTGTTTCATAATGTTAAGAATTATGGAGCAAAAACTCTCCTCGGAAAGCGAACGTTTCAACTGGCATTCGAACTACGAGGTATGGCTGCTCAGGCCAGAAGATGTTTCATTGCTGAGTCCTCTTTTCCGTTCAGGGATCAAACGAATATCAATTTTGCGTTTGATTACCACATTGACTCATGCAGCCGACTCGTGTGGCATTACAAATGCAGAGTTGGAGTCTCTGCTTCGTGTGGCCTACGTCGCCGCACAGAAAGTAAAACAAGCAGATAAGGAAACTGAAGAAGACCATCTGATGCATGTGGAACGAACACAGGATATGTTCGGAGTGCAAGTTGGCGACTCACGTATAGCTCCCCAGGTAGATCCCCCTTTGCAGATTGCAGAGGAAATTGTTATGGGTCCTACAGCACTCGCGCGGTTGTTGGCCGTGCTCGGCCAACGGGGTGTCCTGGACTCCATTCAAACTCTCAAGAAGGCACCGAGTGGTCTGTCCACCGCAACTTCTTTGGACCAGGTACAGATGATCACACATCCCGAGGTCATCCAGAAGTTCCTGTTGATCGCTATACGACGCGTGGAGTCTCGTACGGAGTCCGGTCGGAAGGTCGCTCAGTCAAATCCGTGTTATGCTCGGATGCACTTCATGTCCTCTGCGGAGCTGGGAGCTGCCTTAGTCTCGTTTGACAGGTACACTCGCGGAAAATATGCTGAGGAAGTCAGGGGAGTCCGGAAGCAGCTCGTCGTGGCACTCGGGAATGCATCAGAGATGGCCATACGGACTGGACAAAGTCAAATTGCCTTGAGCCTTGCTCTTGGTGCAATAACGTGCGCAGAAAACATCCCTGATACGGAAGGTCTTGATGAAGCTATTACCGCTAAGAACATGCGACGAGCTGATCAAGCGAGGGCGACACTTCGCCAAGGGTAGTTCTTCTCGCATATTGTCGAGCTCCTCGATTCCGCTCCACTTTATACCCCGAGCAACGCGTGGAATTTGTGCTGTCCTGGACCTTAGTTCTCGTAGGGACAATTGTTCCTCAGAGATTCCGTGTCCAGAGATGCACCAGAGCGGCGCTGGGAGGTGTTGTGGGTTGCTTGATTGGTTCGCTACAATAGTTCTCCATATTAGGGATCTGCTTTTGAGCCATGCATGCTTTGGAATAACGAGAGCTTGAAGCTCAATTAGATTGGTTTTTACGTTGTGACATTAGAAGATTATGTGACAGTCACGTTTGACATTATCCCGTGACAGACCTTGTCACACTCTGCAATGTCCGTTCTTACAGTGCTCTCTCGGTCGTGCGTCCGGCGAGCGTTCTCTCCATTCCTTGTACGCGGCTATGCCGCAAAAGCACCAAGTACAGAGCAGAAATCAGGTGTAGGTGCAAAAGACACGTCGGCTGTTGAAGGTGAACGCGCAGAGTTAAAAAACTATAGTACTTCACGTTGACCAATGTTTCAGAAAAGACGCTTTCGTCGTGTCCTCCAGGGACAGTCCTGGAAGGATTGAACTATCTGAAAGGACAACCAGCTGTGATAGCTTTACCTGATGAAGAGTATCCTCCGTGGCTATGGGATCTCCTGAAGCCGAAAGTATATGAAGATGATGGGCCTGGAGGCAAGGCAGAGAAGAAACGACTCAGGAAAGAGAACCAACAACGCATTAAGGACCAGAATTTCATGAAGACACAGTAGTCTGGTGGTGAGCAATTATACTACGCATTCTTGATGATCTTATACATGTTCCCAAAGACACGTCTACTACTTATAATATTTCGACGACCGTCAGCACGGGCGTACAGTCTACCCTCCGCATCCACAGACAGCCCCGCGACAAGTAGGAGGTGGTGTAACCGTAGTTGGTATCCGAATACTTGCGCAGAGTTCCTAATGTGCCATTCGCATCTTTCATCCATTAAAATCACAAAATGATTTGAGATACGTCAATCCTCTCCAGTATCTTCGTCCATAACATCGTCGACCTCTTTCCTCATGTTTGGGACATTCACATATGGTACCTTGTCCCGTATCCACCGTCCTAGTAACCAATCCACCCTACAGAGCCCTGAGCCTGTGGTAGATGCGAGCAGCGGCGCTCCACTCAAGCCATTTCCTGTATTCCATGTAACACGTTGGACGCCTACTTCGGGTGGCCACACGCCAGTGCTGATGTTCGCCTCAGATTCATCATTTTTACCTTGTTTCGCTTTCACATTCGTGGACTTTTCTTGGGTTTCCTGCAGGAAATCTGAGTAACAAGGGTGGGTATTTCTGGAATGTCGCTCACTTGTGGAAGGAAATGGTCTAACATACGAAACTCTCCTGTGTTTCGGCTGTAGTCGAGCTGAAAGATTTTATGCACGAAAAATGGCTTCCGAATGCGTTTGAGCTAGGAATGTTTATGATCGATACACGATGCTTACGACCGATCCGCCTCTCCGCGTTGACTTCAAAGTGTTAGTCGTGAGGCAAGAGCCATCTGCTGACCCGACTGCTAGCTGAGGGTGGTAGTCTGATGCGCTGACACTCTACAATGTTTTACTCAGATGCCGCAGTAAGATCACTTTTGCGACACATACCCACACGGGCCCATCGGGCTCCATGTAAACATGCCCTCTGCCTAATGTACTGGGAGATACTGAATATGCTTTGACAGTGTTGTCGTGGTCGATCATAATCGGTCCACCGGCGAAGACAGAGTATGTTGTGCTATTGATCACGTCTTTACAAAGTGTGGTTTAGAAAAGGCTATGTGCTCATCAGAGGCAACTGACCTCGAGTCCTGTTAACGATATTTCCATGTGGTTCCCGAATGTCAGTTAGACATTCCAACCCGTCATATCCGCCAGTGGCTAGAACCGTTGGATCCTCAGAGGTCGTTGGCACTCCGGAGCCATTCGTCGGTGGGACACGCATCCATGCGAGCGCACGTACAGCGGACTGATGTATCGAAATGTAATGTGTTGGGAGGATGTCTGGAGGAAAATTTGTCACAATTGGAAAAGTGAGTTCAGCTAGAACCCACTTGGACCCTGGCCTGTTCTGACTGCATGACCAATGTCATATACAGCGACGTACCCTACGAGATGGTATAATATTTATTAAGGGTATTTCAACAGAGAACATTGGCCAAACCATTTGTGCACCCCACGGCGATGGTCTCACTATTAGCCCAGTCAAGAGACCAGCAAGAAGTTTCCTCTAGCTCAACGCGGAGAAGTGGCTCGGGTAAATACACTGTTTTGAGCCTGTCTCATCGATAGGTTTAGATATCATTGGTAATGACTCACCGAATGTTGGATCACCGCTTTGGTTCCTTACATCCTCTGGATCTGGGACGACATATATAGACAACGAACCATCTTCAAATGTCCCGGCTAGTAGACCTAGCTTTCGGGGGTGTTCTCCCATATTAACTTCATTCCACTGTGCTCCCACTATCAGTAAAGCGTCAGGATGTCAGACTGGGTCAACAAACGAACCTGGTCGTGTGAGGGAAGGGGACACCACTTTGTTTCAAATGCAGGCCCTGAATCCAAGCAAAGAACCATCTCGCACTTCAACTCACCCGCACATGAGTGGTTTGCCTGCGAGCCGTCTATGTGCTTGGATCGTAAACCCCATATTTGCACGCAAGCAGGAGCTGGACGCTGGACTTTTGCACCAATCATTGGGGAGTGCAACCGAGAGGGAAAAGGTGCAATCGCAAGGTAATGCTTATACCCCCGATCTATACACTATTTAAGCAATGCCTCTTGGCGAAGGGGCACTCTGTCTTACAGGGTCGGTCATCTGAATAGGTCGGACACCAGTCTGCGCCCCACGCAGGAGCTCCGGCATTGAACACGAAAGAATTGTCTCCAGGTACATATTCTGCTGTGAATAAGGTAGTTGTAATTAGTGGAAATCACGTCTGCGAAAGAACTATAATGAAGCATACATGTAGCATGGCTGTCGAACATGGCCATCTCGACACGTGTTTGCCGATCATAGGGTCCAAGGTAGCAATGTACAGGGGCAGGGGGTCGTAGCTGACCATCATCTGTCAACACGGTGTCAGTGGGAAGATATTTTGCAGCACGACTGAGGTTCCAGAACTGAGTGAGCCGGATGAGTACCAGTACATGAAAGCACTCACTGCTCATTCAGTATCGTCCATCCAGGTTTCACCATAACACTTTGATGAACCCTGGGCCGCCTGCAGGACTCATGTTCTGGATGTTCTGCAGCTTCCAAAGCCTCCTTGAAGTATGACCGATCTTCCATGATGTTCCATACGGGACCAGGACCGACATTGTAACCCCAAGCCTTGCTGATCCGATCAGTTAAAGATTGGTCTGATGTCATACTATTGGTTGGTACGACGTTCGGTGAATTGAAGAGCTTAGGAGAAGCATCAAGCCGCTCGACTCTTTCTTTGCGAAGAAAAACTGGTATGGCTCTGTGCCGGTGATGAACACTAGGATTTGGTAGTGCATACATCTTCGCAATCCTTGGAGCAGACGTTTTAGAAGTAGATGCCTGAATTCTTGGTGGGGGCTTATGGGACTGTCCACTGGTTCCCGTTCTCGATGGGAGACGCGTTATCGGCCTAGACCCTGCAGCACTAGTAGAGTGCTTCTTGCCTCGTTTCGGTGCTTCTTCAGGTTCTTGCTGTTCCACCTCGGTCACTTCAGGGAGGTCTTCGGCATCACCCTGTAAATCCTCCGGGGCCCCATTGGTAGAAAGCTTGTCCGGTGCAAAGTCACTCCCGCTATCTTCGTCCTCGTCAAGCGATGGCTTGGGTAGGCTTGTTTCTGCGTCTTCTCCATCAGGTATAGCTGCAAGCGAAGCATAGTTTGGTCTCGATGTGCGAGCACGCAGCTCTCGGGGCATTGTGGAGTTTGGATGAAATGGAAGTTGTGTGCCAGTGGCTACTACTAGTATTTATGTTTATACTTGATGCCATTACTCAGTCACGCGACGACTATGCAGGCGCAAAGATATCTCCAGAAAATAAAGTCGTGACCATAAAAATTGTTCTATGATGTCTGTTGCATGTGCATACACATAAAAATGTACGTTCATAATGAAATATCTAAGACAATTGGACGTTCTCTCTTGTTTCTGCCAACCGCCACTTACCATTTTACATTTACCCCTCAGATTCGACTAACGGCATACTCCAATCAGCGAACGACCCAGAAGTATATCGATGTTTATCGTCACTCACCATGTTCATGTCACAGCCCCCCACTATGGCTCAGTAGTCCTCTCTATTGCAAAAGCATTTCTGCCAGCGAGCTCCACATTGATAGCAGAAGTGTGTGGCACAGCGACATGTAATGTGGCTACACCCATCTGTGCGTTCGATAACGGCTTGGCAGCCAGGACACGACTGCCAATTCTGATTATCTGCGAGTATTTTCAGTTCTTTCTGCAATCCTGCGTCTGCGCACTCTTCTCCAGGATGTCTCCTATTCCTGCATCCAAGACACATCGCGATGCCACAAACATGGCAAGTCATGTTCGTCTTGCGAGTATCTGAGGAGCATACGAATGCAGAGCATTTCCGATTTGCGCAGTACACTCGTGCAGCAGGCGGGACAGAATACTCCACAGACTTGGCACGAAATCGTGTCTGCAAGGGTTTAGGCAGTTGTCGGGCGACTCTCTTCGTTGACATTCGGATCTGACAGCACTGCAAGGGGTACAATGATTCATCTCGTGTGGACGCCTTTGCGAAATTCTCTAAGCATCCCAGGCAATAGCGATGAGTGCATGGTGCACGGAAACCCCGCTTTTTTGGCACGAGCTTATCCCCACAGGCGATGCACTCTATTCTAGTGAAGAGGTGAGGTAGAGTAAGGGGTTAAGGTTGAAAAAAATGCTCACTGAGCTTGCTCTCTTCTCCTACCACTAAGTAGAAACTTGGTAAAAAGCGACAACAGACAGAACACTTTTTTATCCTGTGGAGCTTCAAGTTTGTGGTTGTTCGGGCCATTCAAGTCTTGCGTACTGTTGTGATAGCAATATTTGACAGGGTGCTCAGCAATCGCCTTGCTCGTTAGGAGGGGAGTGCTCACGTTGCAAACCATTTCACCTCTGAAGGGCAAGGGGGTGAAGGATATCCCCCATATCCTTGGGGAGCGACTGATAGGGGTGTTTGAGTCAGGTGTATTCCTTTTTGGGACGGATCAAGGTTCTCCCTTCGAGCCAGAGGTTCAACGAGCTCTATGGTGTGCAGGGCAGCCTCCATGTCGCTGCTGGTCATGGCAGTCGGTAGTGGTACATTCAAGAAAGGGCGCCTTGGAGCCTTGCATCACGTCGTTTTGACATAGAAGGCAATAACCTTACGCCCTGACCGATTAGTAGACAGGTGGCGCTAAGTACCTCGTGTTCAGGTGTCCAGGCTCTACTTCTGCAATTGAACCGCCTAACCAATACTACTTGTCATAGACGATTCACTGTTCGGAACACCATTCACAGATCAAGACTTGGCAATGCCCGCAACGCTTGAGTTGACCATCAACATAGGACCTTTGCATCAAAACATGGTCTTACCATCAAATACATCGGAAAATCACCGCGACATTCTTCACAACGTCCACCTCCAAGCCTGAACCGCCAGTCATGTTCAATACACCCCTGTCCTCCCTGCAGCTCCGCCCTCCTCTGGCAAACACGTCCTACAGGGAGCGCCCCTAGCTGCTGAACGGGGTCTACACATCCTTGTGCATTATCCAGTATGCGTTGGTCATCCCATTGCCGACAGTCGCAAGTTTTCCACTGTGCTGCGCACAAGTAACAAAATTGCGTCGAGCACCGACAGGTCATATGATAACAGCCCTGCCGAAGTTCCACGATAGCATGGCAACCTGGACAAGTCTGCCAACCCATTTCAGATGCCAGGGACTTGACCAACAAGGCCCGAGCATTTTCGGCACAATCTTCACCGGGGTGGACTTTATTTTTGCAGACGGAGCATACGCGGGTGTTACAGTGTATGCAGGTGACCTCAGACTTGTGGTCAGACGATGGACCTAAAAATGCAGAGCAGGTTTGGTTGGGACAATAGAGCCGCGAAGTCGGTGAAGTTGCGAACTCCACCGACTTTTCATGAAAACGGGATCGCAATTCCGGTGGAAGAAACTGGAGGGTATTCGCGACAAGGAAGGGCTGACGGCAACACTGCAGGGGGTGAAGCGTCTCGTCCCTGGTAGATGCTTCAACAAGGTCGACAAGGCATCCTCGGCAGTACCAATGTGAGCAAGGAGCATGGAATCTCTCTGTTTGTCCAATAAGGTCACCACATATGATACAGTCCACCCTGCGACGAAACAACGTAAGGTCGAGGCCGATGAATGGATGCTGTGGCTAACCGAGATAGCATTTCTTCTGGAGCTGCAAGTTGACGCCCATGATATGGGAGATGAGATGGTCCACTGCGGTTGTCTGTTCTATATGAGCCTGGCTCGACTACGCTGGTGATATCGTTATTACTAGTCGTAGCGGAGCCAAACTCACTTCTCATAAATGTTTAATCAGTAACATCTATAATCAAAACAAAATCTATCACCGACGGAACTTTAGTCAACTGAAGCAATTGTTGGGAGTGGGTCGGGGATGGTAATTCCTCTCCTCTCTGAAGAGCAAGGGCAGAAAAATGGTCGTCTTGTTCCCCTTGGTGGATGATATATAACGCGCCGAGGGTCGCAGTGTCTGTTTGAAGTGCTTCATCCAGGGTACACGCAAACCGGTGGTCTTGAAGGGCCGCCACAAACGTCGTCAAATCTTCTGCCTGAAGGTTGAACGCCATTTCCTCGTCCGTCATCGAGGCATCCTCCCGTGACTTTCCTTTGAATGATCCTTCCATCCCTTGAATGTCGGACAAAGACACGTTCATAACATTAATGGCTGAAAAGTTGAAACATAGGCATTAAATATTGAGCTCCTAACTTCAAACTATCAATTTACGTCAGCGATATTGGATCACCTGACAGTCGTAATGACCGGGCCGAGCAAGCGCCGCATACTTCATTCTCAGGCAGCTGTGAAACGGCCATGTAGCTCTCTAACATCTTATACAAGCAAACAGTCTTCAAGTCGTTTACAGTGTGCTTTCTTTTTAAACGAACCATCACGATGGCTAGCAAAACACCGGAGTGGACCCGAGCATTGGTTATCAAGAAGTGTTCCGCGGATGCGAAGCCTGTCTATCACGATGCTGTCCTAGAGAAACGTCCGTTGCAGCAGCTCAAACATGGAGAAGTCCTTGTGAAAATGGGTGCTATGTCATTCAACCGCGGAGAGGTGAGCATGACTACTAGTGTTACAGTGAGGACTCCGAGTCGTCGCTCATCCATACAACATTGATAGCTTTGGATACGCCTTGGTCAATACCCGGGAATCAAGTTCGGGAGCACCTTGGGCGCTGATGGAGCAGGTCATATCACAATATAAGCTGAGTCCAAGACACTGATAGCGTTAGCACAGGCACGGTAGTTGCATCAGCAGATGCAAATGATGCACTCCTGAACAAGCGCGTCTTCCTGGTACCTATGCGTGGTTGGGAAAGCAGCCCAGATGCGCCAGAAGCAGAGTGAGTCACAGTATTGCCCATTGTCATTGGCTCATATCCCGCTCAGAAGCGTTCTCGGAATTCTTGGAGGTGGAAGCAACCCATCATTAGGAACGTTTGCCGACTACGTTATAGTGGAACGAAATCAGGTCATTCGTTCGCCAGATCATCTTGATGACATTCAAGTTTCAGCGTGGCCTCTTGGTGGCCTCACTGCTTGGAGGTACGTGTTCGTCGCGATAGCGCATTCATCCTACTGAAGGTATTAAACTAGAGCTGCGATCATCAACGCTGACGTTTCAAAAGACCAAAATGTCCTTATTACCGGAATCGGAGGAGGAGTAGCACTTCTTGCCATGCAACTGTGTCTGGCCAGAGGCGCTAATGTCTATGTTACGAGTGGGGGCGAGGAAAAAATCCGCAAGGCGACTTCACTCGGAGCCAAGGGCGGAGTGAACTACAAGTCCAGTGAGCTCGAATACTAAGTAACGTGTCTCGTGGAATAATCTCCTACTAGAGGATTGGCCCTCACAACTTGCTGCCATTTTGGCGAAAACGAGCGGCAAGCCAGCGAAGATTGATGCAGTTATCGACTCTGGCGGCGGTGACATTATGGCACGAGTGAACACAATTTTAAAACAGGGCGGCAAGGTTGTGGTCTATGGGATGTAAGCCAAAGAACATGTCTTCATTAAAATGTAACTCAACACCATTTCAGGACTGCAAACCCCCAAGTTAAGTTCACGATGCGCGAAGCACTTAAGAATCAGCGGCTTATCGGTAAGTTTCCCTGTCCCCCTCGAACACTGACGTTAAACTTGTTCAAGGTTCAACAATGGGCTCCCACAAGGATCTCATAGAAGCAACAAGGTTTTTGTCAGAACACCGCATTGTACCAGTGGTGTCTCATGTCCTTGAGGGACTTGAAGCCGCAGAAGAAGGCTTTGAACTTATGAAGCGCGGGGATCAATTTGGGAAAATTGTGATCAAGATGGATAACAAGGTCAATGCCAAGTTATAACTATCTCGAATCCTATTGTATAACTAGGAGTGTGACTTGCTTGCTCTCCGAGTCTAACAAGCGAGACACTAGTTGGTGTAGACTAAGACTGGGGCCGACTGCATGTTAGCGAAGAAGTGAGGAAAGCGATAAATTATTTAGGTGACGGCACACTTGAAGGGGATTCGATTATGCGACACACCTCATCTCTCTCATCTACAAGCAACCCCACTCGAAGTTGTCCTGAACATTCTACATAAACGTTGTGAGTGACCATTTAAGTAAATGAGTTTGTTTCCGTCGTCAAAGCGTTCTGTCATCGATCTAGTCGCGTGCCAATTACTTCCGTGGAATCAGTTTACTTCCGCGCCAAGCTTATATATACTATAAGTATCCTCCTAACACCCCACACCCAGCCTAGTCTCCCGTAGGCAGATCAAATAGCAGAAAGACAGTCATTCCTTCCTTGTGTCGCCCAACCCGCGTCTGTACGTCCTCTCTAGGACTTATTCTGAGAACAGTAGGTATTCATTGTTCCATTGAGGCTGCTCTCGTTGATATCCAAGCAAAAGGTTCGATATTGCGTTTGACGAGGCCCAAGGAATGCAATACTTTTCACCGTAGTGTCAACTAAAGATTTTGCCCAAGTACTGAAGTTCGAACAGCCAAACGGCAACTACCGAAAGCGGCTTTCAACCGACGAGTCGGATGAGCCCAACGAGCCTAGTGTGAAACACTGCGCTGGCACTGCGGTGCGTCGAGCGCTCCAAGTTACGATCGTCTAGTTTCTTTGTGGTGACAGTCTTCATTGTTCATATCCCTTACAATGTGCCCAAAACACTCCATCATGACAAGTGGCAGAATGCCTGGGTGGACCCGAGAATTGGTTGTCAAGAAGTGTCCCGCGGATACAAAGCCTGTCTATCACGATGTTGTCCTGGAGAAACGTCCATTGCAGCAACTAAAACATGGA
>PVYE01005231.1:0-12260 GCA_002995055.1 Rhizopogon rudus
ACCGCAGGGACGGGGGGGGAGGGGGGAGGGAAAGAAACTAAAGCAAAAAAAAAAGATGGTAGTTTCCGGGCACATTCTTTGTGCGCGTTTTCGTCTATAGTATAGATGGATGGATGATTGGCTGATGGATACGACATGATGGTTGTATGATGAGAAGGGATGGATGCAGGTATTACAAACTCGGTATACGGTTGGTATCAGCGAGTGAGGGCAGATGGGGGTGTAGATGCAAGAAAGGTAGATAGTCGGCATGAGACGCAGCATAGGGTTCAGAACGAGACAAAGCTTGTAGTATCATGAGAATACTGCCACTCTATGGGCTACAAAACAACCACGAAACGCGTGACAAAAGTGGAGAGAAGCATAGATCACTTGTTTTTCGCAATCTCTCGTGCAGCTTTGATAAGTGGGGAGAGCGTGCGCAACGGTTCACAGAGTTTGAAGAACGGATGCTGCAAAATGAAGTACGTGAGTCAACTTGTCGAGAAGAAACACCTTTGAAGAGCGCAAGAATAGAATAATGTTGAAGGTCGGCACCACTCACCGATAACAACTCACTCGCCGTAGGCCGCTTCTCTGCGTCCACCTCGAGCGTCTTCGCAAGATAATCACTAAATACAGGCGAGAGCGCTTCGGGGTTCCCAATCGTGGGAGTCCCGTTCGTCGCGATGAGGTAGAGTGCTTTCAGCGGGTTTTGGTTGAGATAAGGGGGTTCGCCTTCAATCATTTCTAGGAAGAGTTCAGCGATGAAGTGCCAAATGAACGAATACAAGAGAAACACATACCAATCGCCATAATCCCCAAGCTCCAAATATCTACTTTGGGCCCATACTCCTTCCTCGTCACCACCTCGGGGGCCATCCAATACGGCGTGCCCACCATCGTCGTGCGCTTCGAGTTCGAGTCCGAAATTTGCGCACAGAATCCGAAGTCCGCTGTACATAGATACATCAGAACCACAAGCGATGAGTGAGAATACACCCTACTCACTCAGTTTGATATCTCCCCCAAGGCTCAACAAGACGTTGTCGCTCTTGATATCCCTATGAATAACGCCATGGCGATGAAGATGCTCCAGTCCCTGGCACGTCTCTCGGCTCACCGCCGCAATCTGACCCTCAGTCATCAGATTCGCCGTCACCACATCCGTCAAACTCCCCCCCTCCATGTACTCCATCACGACCCACAGATCGTTCTTGTGCAAAAAAGAGTCGATGTAGTTTACAATGTTCGGATGCCGGGAGGAACGCATGACCAAGATCTCGTTGATGATGAGGTCTTTCTTGGGTTGCTTGTCTAGGTCCATCTGTTTGATCGCCACGGAAACGTTGGTGCCTACTTGGTATGCTGTGTACACACCACCAGAAGCCCTTTATGCAGAGGTCAGTACGATAGAAAACAAAATGGACGGCGCGCGCTACTTACCCTTGCCCGATCTTAACTAAGCTTCGGTACAGCTTCGTCGGATCCGCGTCCGTGCATATCTGCTGGAGTCGCTTGATAATATCGTCCTCCTTATCACCTCCGCCCTTCTTCTCCCGTCGTCGTGGAGTCGCGATGCCCGTCTGCTTTGCAAGGGTTTGGCCCTGCGGGGGGGTTGGTGCGGGCTTGGGTTGGTCACGATCTCTTTCGCGATCACGTTCGCGATCACGTTCACGGTCCCTCTGCCCCTTGGTACTGATATCGGTCTGGCTGGCACCGATGCTCGGCGATCGCATCCTAGCTGCAGCGATCATGGTGTTCGAGCGTCCGAGTTCCTGGGATTTGGACGACTTGGGAGGGGCGCGCTGAGAAGTGCTGCGGTCAAGTCCGGCAGCAGGAAGGGCCGGGGCTGCACGGATTGGGGTGGTGGCAGGAGACGGTGCATACGACGACGGGGATGGAGTTGTTGTTGATTTTTTGGGCGGTGGAGGGGCTAGACGCTGGAAAGATGTTAGATCAGGGGAAATGTAAAATATCCAAGACGTACTTGAGTGCCAAAAGAGTCATTAGCGCCGATGGTTTGTTCCACGCCTACCGCACCCATCTTGTCCCAGACGTCGCCCCCTCCCTCTTGATAGAACTTGACGATCTCCATGACTGCTTGTGGGTTCTTCTCCTGCTCGCTCCTGCTGATACCCGATTCTTGGAGTAGCTGTTGCCATTCTTTGGGGAGGCCGGTAAACTCGCCTGTAGATGAGTTGAAACCGACGTGGGTGAGGTGAACAGGATCATAGGGAGTGCTGATCTCTGGACGCTTTGAGGAAGCAAGGAAATCGAACATGCCACCGAGCATGCCGCCCTTTTTGAGCTTGGCAGTGGTAGCACTACGACTGCGAGTGCCTGTATTGGCACTGGAGACGATGGGTGGATCAGGAGAAATGTCTACAGGGTCAGATGTGTACTGTGCGTCTGTGATGGGGACTGAGAGACGGCGAGTGGCGATTGCGGTGTTTGTTGGGAAGATGTCAGTGAGAGTGGCAGTGTTTGCACGACTTGGACGAGGAGGAGGGGATGTCGAATTCATGTTTGAATTGACGTTGGATTGAAAGGACTGTTTAATTGGGGTGGCAGCAAAGGGATCGTTAGAAGAAGGGGGGGGTGTTGAAAGGCTGTGTTTCCTTCCGCGTGGTGGTGGCTTGTGGAGACTATTGCGAACACGGGGAGAGGAGGGGTCGACTGGAGTTTTACTTCGAACTGGTGCGGGCGGTGCTGGGCGAGAGGGGGTGAGGGATGGGAGTGAACTTGAGTACGGGTCCTTGTAAGTGTAAGTAGAGGCTTGAGCACCACCACCAGCAGCAGTGACAGCAGCGCCAGCGAGAAGATCGGAGTACTCCTGGACACTCTCCCGAGAAGGACGGTGATACTCGACGGTAATTCTGCTTTGACGGCGAGATGAGTGCGGTGTGTTGGAAGATGTGTGTCGATGGCTCATGCTGGTAACGGTTGCCGCTTTGATGGTTAGATGGTTGCAACTGTGCCAGGTGGCGAGCGTGGGCTATGTCGGCAGTTAAATCTGCGACGATAACGATGTTACAGGAGTTGAGTGACCTGGACGATGCCCACGATGACCACTGGATAGCCTTGTCGATGGCCCGGTTGATGGCCTCGAGATATTCAAAACACCCCGAGCAGTTGTCCCTTTGATGACTCAGCAATATATTTCCCACGCCTGTACAACATATGAGCTTTCCATTTTCCGATTACACAGGGCAAGTTAGCACCCTGGTCTCGACTCTGCACACGCCATGTGCATGACCTTCGAACACCAAAAATACTCCAATACTTAAATACTTAGGAAATGTTGTTTTTGTGTTGCCTACCGCCGGAGACTGAATGCCCCCGCGGACCACACCTTAGTATTACTAGCGATCTGTGCTCCCATCCAAAATTTCAAAATCAATCCTCCTGAAGGGCCAAGGCGCTTGTCACTGCCGAGCGCTTACGGAGCCTTGATTTGCTTCCATTCGTACTGCCAAGAATTCGAGGAATGACGTAGCCCAGCGAGGCCCCTTCGCCCCAACACCTCCCACCACACACACAGAAACCACTACAACCGCAGCTAGTTTGAAATTTGTGACCCAATGCGGTCGCAGCGTAAAAGAAAAATCTATCGAACACTGATATCCTTTCCTGCAACGACGTGGTCGACAGGGGTTCATACCAAGTCACAATCGTTCTCTCTCCTCTCTTGCTCATGACCTGCCAGGGCACCGCAGAAAGCGAGGGCGAGACACGGCAGTGGGATCTTGGTGCGCATGCGCGTTGCATTTACGACATGATGAAGCCGGTTAAAAACGAAGCCGCGGAAGAGAAGCACGAAGAGGAAGAAGAGAAACAACTACAGCATAAGCTGGGTGACCACGATAGGGGCCGTCCCCCCATGTTGCGCAAGAAGAAGAGCTCGTACGACTTGCGCGACATTTTCCAACATCAAGAGGCGGAGGCGAGCAAAAGCAAAGTCTCGTCACCGGTCGCGAGCAATCCCTGTTCACCAGATGAGAGTAAAGTCTCATCCCCAAGTACTGAGACACCCGCTCAGCAGCACGCTGGCAAGGATGAGACTCAGGATGGGCGCTAATGACAATCCGTGAGTCTTCGTCTGATATGACGATCCCGGAACTAATGAGGGAAGATGATTCTCAACGACACGACCACTTCACAAAATGTGCCCAAGCGCACAATGCATCTATATGCCCCATCGCACCGCAGACACATCTGATGTGGATCCACGCTCATCCTTAATATATTCCACAACTACATCATATTCATGTTACTCCCACGACGACTCAGTGTACTTGGTACATACCATGTTCTCACAAACTCTTCACTCAATGCCACAGTTGTACTTGACATGCATCCTAGTCCCATGTCGCGCATCTTTCCAATACCTCGGGTATTATTGTCGATGGGAAACTTTAAACTCGTGAGATGGTGTATGGTTTGGTTTGACCAGCGGTCGGTGTTGTTAAATTCCTCGAGAGCGGTCCCAGATTGGTTCCAGAATTCATTAAAGGGATCTGATGTCGGAAAGTGGTGGAGTAATGTGTTAAACTTTGTGGCAGTTGGCATGAAGCTACTATCAACAGTGTTTATCGATGCCGCTAGTCTGATAAAGTTGGGGGAACGTGAAGCTAGTAGTCAAGGTGAACCGTTACCCTATGTAGGGTTCCTGGTAAATTACAGTCTAGTATCCGTATATCTCCTCGACTCCGAGATATACGGGTACTAAACTACTAGCGAGTCGCGTTTAGACCTTCGTTACCCGACAGAGAAGAGGTGGGGGAACTGGTTCGGTGTTCCTCACCACCAGACTGGCACATGCATGATGGTTGTAGTATAACGTATACCGCGGGGTTCGGAGTTCTACTTGTTCAAGTTTCTACTTGTTCAAGTTTCAACTTGTTCAAGTTTCAACTTGTTTGCATGATCTCTCCATTTTGACACGGGCAGTCTAGACTCTTATATACATAAAGTTCTTCAAACTTGTCGGCACCCTCAAAATTTTCGGGTTTGTTGGAGCGCGCGCTCGCAATTGTAAGTCCCCGCTAATTAGTGCAATTCGAACATGGGGGTGAGAGATGTATAGGCTCAAATGAACTTGGCGGTAGATACTCCACATTGTTTCCCCGCTAGTACTAGACTCTCATGCATCTCAGGCTCATGGCCTGATAATTTCGCATGCGGACCGCCTGAACCCGCTGTCATAAAACCTCACGACATCCCACACCGACCAGTGTAACTTCCCCGTTTTATTCCACACTTTCAGCGCCAGGATGTCCTCTCCGCTCTTCCTGGGCTTTGACCTGTCTACCCAGCAGCTCAAGGCGATAGTAATCGCAGAGGATGCCTCGATTGTACACGAGAGTGCCGTACATTTTGACCGGGACCTCCCTGCCTACGGCACGATGAACGGCGCCATCAAAGGCCCAGACGAAGGTGAAGTAACGAGTCCAGTGCGCATGTGGCTCGAAGCTATCGACCTCGTCATGCAGCGCGTGAAGAACGCTGGCGTCGACCTTAGAGCTATCGCAGGCATATCTGGTGCTGGACAAGTGCGTTCTTTGTTGGTTCTCATGTGAAGCGAGCCTGACGCGCATAAATGAAGCAACACGGTTCAGTATACTGGTCCGAGGAGGCCGAGGAAGCGCTCGCGGCTATGGATCCTAAGCGTTCATTGGCTGACCCAGGTCACCTCGCGCCCCGCGCGTTTGCATTGCCTAATGCACCCATATGGCAGGACTCTTCGACGACCAAGGACTGCCGTGACCTTGAGGCTGCTGTCGGTGGTCCACAAGTGCTCGCTGATCTTACAGGAAGCAGAGCCTATGAGCGGTTCACTGGGCCTCAAATTGCTAGGGTGCGTACTATGTAGCGCAAATTGGTACTATCTAGTACTAATTCTAACGCTACGAAGATCCGTCGCCTCAAACCCGCCGCTTACCGTGCCTCTGCACGCATTTCTCTCGTCTCCTCGTTCATCCCCTCACTCTTCCTCGGGCACATCGCCCCCATAGAAGTCTCTGACGCGAGCGGCATGAACCTGATGAACGTACTCACGTGCAAGTGGGATGACGCGCTCCTGGAGGCATGCGGAGGTTCCGAGCTGCGCGCTAAAATTGGCCCCGAACCTGTCTTCGGCGGCACCGTTCTCGGGAACATCAGCCGGTGGTGGGTTGAGCGTTGGGGATTTAACCCAGGTCTGCATTTCATTCTTCATTAGTTAGTAATGATTCTCACCGTTGCTATCTAGAATGCATAATTGCACCGTTCACGGGCGACAACTCTGCGACGGTCGTCGCCCTTTCATCACCAGGTGATGCGCTGCTGTCCTTAGGCACGAGCACAACCCTCCTGCTGAGCATCCCTCCTGCCGACACACCTCCCGCCCGTTTCACTACTTCGCATCTCCTCTCGCACCCTACAACTCTAGATGCGCAAATTGCAATGCTTTGCTACAAGAACGGCGCCCTTGCGCGGGAGCAGATCCGTGACCGCTGTGCTAGTGCAGACTGGGCACGGTACAACGAGCTCGTAGAACAGTCGCCACCGGGGAACTCGGGGTTCATGGGATTCTACTTCCCTCTCCCCGAGATCATTCCTCCAGGAGTTCAGGGCGAGTTCATATTCCAGTGTAAGGATAACGACTCGGAGGAGCCAGAGCTATTGCACGGGCTGCAACCGGATGCTCCACAGCACCCACGCGCGATCCTCGACAGCCAATTCCTCAGCATCAAATCGCGCATCGCTGCTATTCTTCCAGCTCACTCGCCGCCGCTGCAGCGGCTGATTGTCACAGGGGGTTCATCTGCAAACCAGACGATTCGGCAACTTGCAGCCGACGTGTTTGGGATGCGCGTGTATGTTGCGGAGAGCAAGGAGGCTGCGGGTACGGGAGGTGCAGTGCTCGCCAAGTTTGCGTGGTGGAAGGCGCGAGTTGGGGACGCGAGTGGGAGCTTTGAGGAGATGACGGTGGGGACCGGTGAGGTGGAGAGGATGAGGCTGGTTGCGACACCGAAAGTCGAGGTGACTAAGGTGTATGAGAACCTTGTGGAGAATTATAGGTGGTGTGAGGAGCGGGTGATCCAGTTATGTCAGACTTGATGTGGGAATAGCGCCTTCGGTGACGCGGTTGCAGTCGTTGGCGACCGTCAATTATACCTACTTTTTTTAGACACATTCCGGTTCTATAATAATTTTAATCAACTTGCACTTCAACGATTTCTGGTGCACATGCCTGTCCGCCGTAGACTTGTAACCATCTGCCTGCGTATGTGTTGAGATCTTTTGCTGCAGACACTGCAGGAGAAGATTGGTACACATAAGTAGGAATAAATGGCATTTCAAAATATGGGGCGCCCCAGCGCCTCTACGATACATATTGCGCAATACTTACGGATTGTTGTCATACAAATCTACTAGATACTCTACTGCATATACTGACCGAGTTTATCCGCACTGGGAGTTCAACATGTCTCTCGGTCGATGGACGTTCCTGGGGTGTAGCTGACCAACACTGATCCATAAAAAGCCAGTGCTCGTAAGGTATCGCAGGATAACGAGATCGGGAAGGTTTTTCCAGGGTGTATATGCATCGGATGACAGCTGCATCATTTGCGAGGTGATAGTAGGGAATTTTGTTGGTGAGGACCTAAACGCAGAGCTGACACAGGAGGCCGAAAATTTCAAAGACATACCTGCAACACAATACCTCCACAGGAAAAAACGTCACTCTGCTTGCTTCCTTGGCCACACCAGAGATCCATTCTCCCGCTTTCCAAGTAGCAGTCATCAATGCCTTGACTATGGTGTTAGAATGTCTTTCACACCTAACCAATTTCTGGTGCACGTCAGTATGGGACGTAATCACTATCTGAAATGTTTGGTTAATTCGTCGAGTAGTGCACAGAATCCATGCAGAAACGCGTGTGCCCCAAGCCTTTCTGAAGGAACCCCTTGTGTACTGAGTCTCTGAATCGGTCACTCCGCCACGCTATAAAAAAACCGCACCGCAGCTGCTGTCATTCAATTGACGATATCACACGTAGTTGTGCATCGAGTCCACTATAGTCCACTAAATCTAGGGTGAGGGATGAGTCCCGTTCCTGCTGGATGTCCCGCCATTCAGTAAAGTCATCTCCGAAGTAACTGTCCGATAAAGATGCTTCGTCGATTCCATCGGATTGTTGATACTCCGTCAACGCCCACCCGAACTCACCATCAGCTGCACGCCTCTTGAGAATTGGGTTGAGCTGGTCAAACCATCCACGCTCCGATTCCCAGTCAGCCGCTTGGCCGCTCGCGGTGTGAGACGGAGTCTGGGCCCAACGAGTGCACTTTGATGTAAACATCCCGAAAGCTTTCCATCCTTTTGACTGCCAAAGGTTCGTTCGGTAGAAGGTTCGCAGTGTCAGTTTCCGGTCCCGTGTCAAGACGCGACAGGAGAACACCGAGAGTATCTTCCGCAACGTTCCAATGCAACGGAACCATTTCACACTAAAAGCACATGATCAGATGGATTCGGTATTTGTGTGTTAATAACAGAGAGGCCTCACTTGATCAGGGTCACAAAGGAAAGAATTCGGACGCATGAAAGAATAGCACCAAGCGGAGTCTTGGAGCCAGCCTGAACCTAATACAATAGCAGCATCACGATCTCTAGACTCCTTATCAGCAGTAAGTAAAATTCTGATCGTTGATTCGCCGGTGCGTCGACGAGTAATGGGCGCTACTTTGACCAGGGATTTGCCACGCCAGTCTTTCTGTACTTCCAGCACTACGGCAGGTAACGGAACGGTAGGCCATGCTTCGTCGGAGAGCGAAGGGTCTAGCCAATAGGACGAATCTCCTCGACCGATGGTGTAACCTTCAATTGTTATTCTCGGGAGTAATTGTGCGTAGATGAGCTGGCCGGGCTGGGCGATGTGAGACGGCGATTGTGGTGATGGTTTGGACTTCCCGGATTCGTCTGCTATCATCGACACGGTGAGCTTTCAAAAGGCGTGCAAGAAACAACAGCTTGCCTGCGATATCACTGGAGCCAAAATCATAGGGTAAAGACACCCCTTGACGCTCAGAGATACCAGCGAACACTAGTTCCCATCGATCATAGGACAGCGTTTCATCAAAATTAAGCCCACGTATTTCGTCGAGAAACTGCCCGAATGCAGCGTCATACTCTTCTGCCAAGCTAGCACCGGACCAAGCTTGCTTCTTTGCCAAAACTTGACGTCTGACGCCACGGTGCGTACTTGTATTCAGGTATGGTTTATCCCACGGCAGGCACCCCCGAAGAATCGAGAACAGGGTGTAGGCCAAAGATTCAAGGTCATCGCGTCGGGTCAAAGCTGTCCGTGCACAATTCTTGTATCATTCTGATTTGCAAAGATGAGATGACTAACCCAACCCTCGGTGCGCATGTAAACTCGCATAAGGTAAAGTTCCCAGCACAAAGTCAGGTTCTAAGCCTGGGCCGATCACGGGTACAGGTTCACCGCGGTACTGACGCGCTAAGCCAAAGTCAATCAAAAGAATGGACCGATGATCTGTAGGACAGAGTAGGATATTGTCCGGCTTTATGTCACGATGAACGAGGCCATGAGAGTGGATGTGCTTCAATGCCGAAAGCTGGGGTGAAGAAGGTTAGGCTTTATACGACACAGTGAGGGAGCATGCACCATTTGAACAGCAAGCTGAGGAGCGATGCCCTTTCGCACATCCACGGCTTGTCCCTTGATATCGCCGATACTGGGCCCCAACAGCTCCATTGAAATATACTCAAAATGTTCGAATCGCCCGATGGCATACACCAAAGGGATGGCTGGATGGCCGTGCAAGGTTCGAAGAACGCGAGCTTCATGCTGAGATAGTGTACGTTTGACGCGCAGCGAGACACGAGACTTCTTGACGGCTACCACTTGACCCGTCATTTGGTCCTGGGCCTGGAAAACCTGGGACTGTAGTGTAGCGCAACATTCAGTGACAATATGCAAGGATTGGATGTGCGCACAAAGCTACCCTTTCCAATTCGCGGGCCAAGTTTAAGCACTAGGACATCCGAGGGAGGCTGAACCATGCTTCTTGATTGTATAAGAGGCGGCAGACGAGCGCACTACCCAATCCATGTGACACACTCACTCACTGTGGGAATATTCCCATTACCGTAATTAGGGGCTCGAGCCTCTACACATATAAAACGAACGATGTTGAAAGTAAACTCCAGCAGCTCGCTCATCCAAATCCACCAGCCCAATACTATGTCACATCTCATTCATTTTCCACGCCCTTGCTATCTGGGTGCGTCTAATTGACTATCATTGGTTTTAATGTAACTAAACAAACATCACGATCACTGGCAGTCTCTTAACGAAGGAGAATCTACAAAGGAGAAGTCCGCCCTTTCCAACTCGAGGACGATACTCCAGATCATCCAATATTTGCTCACATAAGTAACGCATCAGAGCACATTCTGAGCTACAAACCGCTGTTACACAACTTCATAGCCTACTGAGATTCCGGACCCGGCGCCATCTCCAGGAGGATCGAGGATATGTACAGTACTGCCCACCCGATATCCACCTTGTTCCAATGGACACCAAGACTGCTACAATGGCTGTGGCATCCCAGGGCCCAAAAGTTCATTACGACCGTGAGCTAGTTGACAGCGATGGTCGAATGTCACGAAGACCAGTGGCACTCAACAGCAACCTTCGGATGTCTTATAAAAGACATAGCCAATGGAGAGATGTAGGCATCAATTAATTCGCTACGTGAAAACCTCTCTCAGTCGAAGAAAGTCTTATTGTACGTCCTTTAAAAATTAATGATTTAACACGCACTGATTCTTGGACGTTCTAAACTCCCAGACTCTTTAATGTCGTTATAAACGTATCATTCGTGCATGCAATCGCCCACATCATACAAGCGACCTTCGAATATATCTCAATAGGGTCGAACATAGTAGCTGGGTGTCACCCGCAAGCCTATGGCACTGATGGAGAGGTATATTATATTGGTGAGTATGGTGATTTCGCGGAGAATATTCTCTCGGGCAATAGAGGCGAGTTTTGTACTATCTACGGCGAGGTGGAGATTATACTTCCCTATCGAATTTTGTTATATGTGGTCAGGAGGGAGAACAAATCATTGTGCAAGGTAGGTAAACTCCGCGGAAGAGAGTTTTACATCCAATGACGAGCTCTCCAGGGGAGGATTCTGGTTTACAAGACCTTGTCAACGGACATTGGGGTCCAGCGTCCACTTTTAATATATCTTCCGCACCTCTGCCATGACCTATGGCTTCGCTCAAGAAGGTCTCTCTCATGTGCTTAGGATCTCATCACATACCTTTGCTGAACACAGGAGATGAAACTACGAGGCCAAGAATTTATCATACCCGAACACGCCATCCTCACAGCAGGTCACAAGGGTATCTGTGCGTGAAGACAGCTGAAAAACAAGACACTTGTGAGGCTAGGAGGAAAAAAGTCTAGTAACGAAGAAATTTCCCGTTTCTTTCGACATACGACATATGCCGAACATGGTCTTGGACCCCTTCTGTGAGTTATCTATTCTTAATGGTCGCGATGTAAACATGCATATGGTATTGATATGGTACGATAGATGTAAGCGACGCAATCAGAGCGAATGAGAAATAGAGGATACCATTAGCAGTGGAATGATTCAGGCGAACACTCGATGGTAGACGGCGACGAAATTAATGACCCACATCACATGATCGTATTTGGAACGCCCAATCGGCCAAATACTGTACCAAGACCTGTATCGCCGGAACACAGACCTCTGAAGCTACTGGCGCGGTCCTATACTAGTCTACACCACCCGCACGTCCATTCTGAGCGAGTGGATGTGACGGCGGAGGTGGCGCGCGTCCGGGAACGGAAACGGTGTAAGAGAAAGGGAAAGAAAGACCGTATTTGTGCGAGGTGTGATCTGAGGATTGAAGATGGAAGACGGATCCAAATGGACGGCGGGAACGTGATGTATGAGCGGTGCTAGAAGAACGTGTATCTTCGCAAGGTACGCAAGTATCACAGGGACTGCTTTAATTGCCACATTTGTCAAGTGAGCTTTTTCTCGTGTACTTACAACCCTTTAATTTTTATTGACGATGTCGTGCAGAAACCGCTCCCAGACAAGCAATTCTACATCTTTGATGAGAAACCGTTATGCGCATACCATTATCACGAAGTGAACGACTCGCTGTGCGCCGCCGTGTCATGCGGGCAGCCCATCGAGGGCCCGTGCGCAGTGACTCACGC
>PVYE01005268.1:0-14010 GCA_002995055.1 Rhizopogon rudus
GAATGAAGCTGACAGTCTTGATGCCCTTGTGGCATTCTTGCCTTAACAGGCAGTAAGTACTCTTGTGATGGCTGTCATAAGAATGAAGCTGACAGTATTGGTGGCCTTGTGGCATTCTTGCCTTGACAGTCTGTAAGTCCTGTCATGCTGGCTAGAGTTGGAATGAAGCTGACAGTCTTAATGCTCTTGTGGCATTCTTGCCTTAATAGTCAGTAAGTTCTCTCATATTGGCTGCAGTTGGAATGAAACTGACAGTCTTGATACCCTTGTGTGATTCTTGCCTTGACAGGAGGTAAGTTCTCTCATGCTGACTGAAGTCAGGATGAAGCTGACAGTCTTCATGCCCTTGTGGCATTCTTGCCTTGATAGCCAGTAAGTCCTCTCATGTTTGCTGGAGTTGGAATGAAGCTGACCATTTTGATGCCCTTGTGGCATTCTTGCCTTGACAGTCTGTAAGTCCTCTTATGTTGGCTGGAGTTGGAATGAAGCTAACAGTCTTGATACCTTTGTGGCATTCTTGCCTTGACAGGAGGTAAGTTCTCTCATGCTGACTGAAGTTGGAATGAAACTAATGCCTTTGATGCCCTTGTGGCATTTTTGCCTTGATAGCCAGTATGTCCTCTCATGCTGGCTGGCATTGGAATGAAGCTGACAGACTTGATGCACTTGTGATATTTTTACCTTGACAGGTGGTAAGTCCTCCCATTCTGGCTGGAGTTGGAATGAAGCTGCCAGTCTTGATGCACTTGTGGCATTCTTGCCTTGACAGGTTGTAAGTTCTCTCATGCTGGCTAAAGTTGGAATAAAGCTTGATGAACTTTGATGTCCCCATGAAACTCTTGCCTTGATAGATGGTAAGTCCTCTCATGCTGGCTGAAGTTGGAATGAAGCTGACATTCTTCATGTCTTTGTGGCATTCTTGTCTTGACAGAAGGTAAGTCATCACATGCTGGCCAGAGTTGAAATGAAGCTGACAATCTTAATGTCCTTGTGGCATTCTTGCCTTGACAGTGGGTAAGTCCTCTTATGTTGGCTGGAGTTGGAATGAAGCTAACAGTCTTAATGCCTTTGTGACATTCTTGCCTTGACAGTCAGTAAGTCCTCTCATGCTGGCTGGAGTTAGAATAAAGCTGACAGTCTTATTGTACTTGTGGCATTCCTGCTTTGATAGTTGGTAAGTTCTCTTGTACTAGCTGGAGGTGGAATAAAACTGATGGCCTTGATGCCCTTGTGGTATTCTTGCCTTGACAGGAGGTGAGTCCTCTTATACTAGCTGGAGTTGAAGTGAAGCTGAAATCTTGATCCTCTTATGGCATTCTTGCTTTGACAGGATGTAAGTCCTGTCATTCGTGCTAGAGCTGGAATGAAGCTCACAGTCTTGGTGTGCTCATGGTATTCTTGCCTTGACAGGTGGTAAGTTTTATCACAGTGGCTGTAGTGTAAATGAACTTGAAGTTCATGTGCCCTTTCAATGTGGTGAATCTATTGGCAGATGGTTGAGTGCTCACTTTTACAACTCACATATTTATCTCACATTGCAATTCCTTTTTTTTCATGCTCTTGTAGGATGTAAGTGACCTAGCTCTGGTTGTGTCCCACACTATGTGAATGCTGACTTCTTTGATGATGATGATGATGATGATGATGATGATGATCTCTTGCACAGCCAGTCAGTTCTTCATTTGCTCTTCATTCAATAACATTTTTGATAATAGTAAATGGTATTCCTACATTGTTTTAGAATGTATGTCCTTTGATCCTAGGATATTTTGATGTCAATTTACAGTGATATTTGCTTACTGCATTTCCTATAGCTTGTGCGTCCTTTGACATCTCCTCTAGTTGTTTCTGATAGTATAAACTTTAGGTGGTATGTCCCTGTCATTGTGTTGTCCATGGTGCTCACCATGTACACCACTTCTCCCTGAAGCCTGTGTGTTGTGCCTGGTCTGCATGTAATTCACTCTGATTTGTGTGTTTAGGCCATTCAATCCATTGGGGGCACAGAGGTGTCTGCCCTTCAGCCTTCAGTATGTTCTCACTTTGATTATATTCAGATGGGGAATGTTGAAAATATACATTAGACAAAATGGTCATTTAGCACCTTGACACAAACTCTCCAACTTGGCATTGGTTAAGCTCTTCATTACTATGCACAATGTCATTAATGGATGGTTGCCAGCTATGACCCTTATTCTCGAATATTCCTTCTTTTTGTCACAGCAGGGTAAATGGCAGAAGTCAGGCAAGACCTTGCAATTGGCTGCTGCTGAATATAAGACATCTGGGACTCCAGCAGCTGTGCAAAAGGCTGTGAAAGATGTTCTTAGTCGGGATGATGGAGATGATGAGAAATTATGCAAGATGGTCATAGATGTTATTTTGCAGAACCGTATGTGTAGGTATCATTTATCTTGGAGGTGAACTTCATTCTTATTGCTTCCCATTTAGCCCAGGTTGTCAAGGAGTGAGAAGTCCAGAGAGTTGTAGAAAGGAGTCTGGTTTTCTGTCATGAAGTTGTTTGTAATTGTTCGTTTAACTATGTTGCACCAATGTGCAAAATTTTCTTGGTCATAGTGTCACTCCCCATCACTCGCAGATGAAAAGATTCATGTATGCATGTACATAGTATATGCTGTTCCTGGTGCACTGGGTTGGATGATTGAATGCTAAGCAGTTGCTGTAATGACGTCGCAAAGTAGGATGGACAATGCCAAGGATGAGAGGCTGTTTAGCCTGTTTGTTGCGAAGGTGGACACTGATTGTGAGGCACGATCGAATCGATAGAACCATCAATAAATTCCAACATGATGTGAATGTATCAGTGTAGAGTACTATACAGAATGATATCGTAATATGCCGTGGTATACTAAATAGTCAGGCCCATGAAGCAGGGCAAGACGACGTCGTCCGAGCTCAAGTCACATCAGCAAAACAACAAGCCTGTACAGTTCTGTACAGCTTGGTCCCCCTTTTACAGCTCTCCACAGCTCTCCACAGAGCCCACAGAACCGGCCGCCGAAAAAGTGTTTTGCTGATGCAGGTTTGAAGGAACCCACATAAACATAATTATCTATTGTCTTCCAGCTCGAAATTAAGCTGGTTTCAATCCTCGCTCATCACCCTCGCGAACTCGAGGAACCAACTGAAATACAAAGTCAGCATTTTAGCAAAAAAAACGGAATGATATGAACATTGAAAAGTGACCACGTCCCACCACAACCACGACACACAACCCAACCCAACGCGAACGCACCTAAACACATAAGCGACCTTATCCTCCAAAACGTCAAACTCCAAACTCATCCCCTCCCTCGCAATCTTCACCACCAACTCCTCATGCACCCCTCGACCCACAAGATCATGGCGGAAGAATATGACAGCGTCGTATAGGTCCGAGTAGGGCATTTTGGATGGATCCAGGGGGCAAAGTGGTCTGTGAACCTGTGGGGATTCGAGGCATTTTAGTTTGGGAAGGGAAGGGAAGGAATGAAAGAAGTGAGGGATGTGACGTACCATTCAGGGTAGATCGTGGACTTGAACTGAGTGCGTTGGTCGTCATCAACCGTTTGAATTGGCTTGACCAGCCATTACCGTCCACCTGGCAAACAAACAAGTAAGTCGCGGTCGCAAGGATAGCAGCGAAGAAGGTTAATAAAACAGCTGTACTATAAACAAAGGGTCGAAATAAGGACGAGAACTCACATCAATCAAATACTTGAACTTGCCCGCCTCCCTCACAATCATCGTTCTCCTCCAATCAAAGAGCTCCTCCAACTCCTTACACGTCTCAGGCTCACACTGGTTCGAACGCCCTGCAATGTCAAGCATGTCATGGTTCAGCCTCATCTTCTTCACATTCACCACTCTGACACTCTCCCCGTCCTCACCGCCTCCACACTCCGCATCGCTAAACAAAACTTCCACGCTGCCCTCAAACCTCTGTGCCCATCTTCCTTCCTCTCCCACTCCCCTTCCTCATCACTCTCACCTTCCACGTCAGATATCCACGAGCTTGGCAGTGGGACGCGGATGTCGGCGTGTGGTTTGGTGGAGAAGAAGTGGAATTGAGGGACGGGGTAAGGCTCGGTGCTGGGACTGGGAGCCGCGAATTAGGAATTAGCTGTATTGAGAGAGAATGGAGGGGTATGTGCAGGGATCTATTGCAAGGAGGTGAGCATTTTATTTTTCATCATTTACATATCGGCTTTGGTTTCGGCTTCGAGGGGTGCTTGGTGTGCGAGCGATTCAGCGCGACAGGCATGTCGCCAACCTATGGCGTACGGCGTTCTGTCCTTGTCGATATCGATATCTAGATGCAAAGATCAGTAATTAGGACGGAGAAATGGTGAAAAACATACAGTCGCCTGACTTGTCAGCTTCCACGGCCCTGCTTCTCATTTCCTCTGTCAGGAACACATTGCGGTTGCTATGCAGATCAAGCACGACCCCAAAGAGAGGCAAATCGTCTTCCACCTCCCTCTGCGTATTCATCGCTTAATCCATCAAATGCAGTATCCGATACACGCCGTCGAGTGATCTCCACCTCCCGTGCTCGCCGTCGGCAATATAAAACGGCCCGGAATTGGTGAACTTTGCGTGCGTGTATGAACGAACGTGACTGTCCCCTGCAGCCGCATAATCTCGATGCCCCAGAAGAGTGCGAGACATTGGTTGATCTGGTCATATTAACGGACGTTGTGTTTTGTGGCCTATGCCCACCTGAAAATGAAAAGCGGTCAGTTTAAACTTTACAGCATGATAGAGAATGAGGAGGGGGAGAAGTTGGCATAGCGCCGGGATAGGAACGATGAGCCATGTCAAAACCAGCTGGAGGAGCCTTGGCGTACCTCCGGTGATATTCCCGTATGGCGTCGGGAAGTGTGCAACTTGCATGAGCGAGATTGGTGTTCCACTCCTCTTCGGTGCATGCACTGAGATCAAGGATGGGATGTGGGGCGTCTGAGATGACCTGTAATAAACGATTGAGGTGGAAGGTATATGTAGGACGCAGTGGTAAGGGTTGCCGAGGAGTGGAACACCTCTGGATATATAACACTGGAATGATCATGTTCAAGATGGGATGGAGGCAACTCTGCAGCAGGCTTAGGCTAATGAGCGTCATAACCAAGAAACAGGTATGGTAAAAGGTTTTTGGGCTTTGAGGAGAGGTCTTAGCGATGGATATGGAATCGGGAGTCGGGACTATAGTAGTGTGAAGGTGGCGAGGGTGCAGGCAAAGACAACAACGAAGACATCCTCGAAGTGATTTACGAGTGCACACACGGTAATGGCACGAACAGTGGGATCTGCGTGAACGTCTCTCGTACAGGAACAATTATTTGGAAAGCAACACTAAGTCACTGCCAGTCATCTTGACTTTCGTATAATGCGGGGATCAATGCATGAGAGCTACATAAGTCAGTCTGCAGAAGAATATTACATAATGTCTCTTTCTATTTGAGCCGCCCATGTAAACCTAATCTGAATGCTAGTTTTTGTACTGGCAAGTTGTACCAACCGTGCACAACAGCCCTTTTGCCGGTCTACGACAAGACCAATCTCCTTGATCTTTGCACAGGGACTTCATGGTGCTGGAGTTCGTCTCCTTGGTTCGGAAGGAACCGCAAAGAAGATCAGGGAAGCTGGGATACCCATACAGTGAGTACTGCCTGACCTATTGACTTTTTCCTCATTGAGCTAAGATGTAGGGATGTCTCCGATGTCACAAAGGCCCCAGAGATGCTCGGAGGTAGGGTAAAAACTCTCCATCCTGCCGTCCATGGTGGTAAACATTCACTACACTACCTCATCACGCCTTAGCGACCAATTCACAACACAACACAAGGCATCCTCGGGCGTGCCATCCCTTCCGATGAAGAAGATCTCAAAGCCCAGTCCATATCCCCCATCTCCATCGTCGTGCCCCTTCACGTCTACCATCTCCAAGCCAGGCTGCACGCTCGCAGATGCGGTAGAGGAGATCGACATTGGAGGCGTCACCCTGCTGCGCGCGGCAGCTAAGAACCACGAGCGCGTCTCTGTCCTCTCAGACCCTACGGACTACCGCGCCTTCTTAGAGGCTTTCCAGCAGGGCCAGGGAGACGTCGGGCAGGCGTCAAGGAGCAAGCTTGCCTTGAAGGCATTTGAGATGACTGCAAAGTATGATGAAGCGATCAGCGGGTATTTCCGCGGGCAGTACGCGTCGGCGCCTGAGAGTGGATCTGTCCAGCGCATGGTTCTCAGATATGACGCCAACCTTCACCAGAAACCAGCGCAGACGTTTGTGACGGAGGGCGAATTGCCGTTCAAGGGTGCGTTTCAACCTTCCTTCCTTTCTTTCTTTCTTTCTTTCTTTGATCTCTCACTGTATCTCGAACTGACCTTTTCTTGGGATCGCGCAGTTCTCAGCGGGTCCCCGAGTCACATCAACCCGCTGACACCCTCAATTCGTATGCGCTCGTCAAGGAACTTCAAGAGGCTTTGAACATCCCTGCTGCCACTTCGTTCAAACACGTCTCTCCTGCCGGTGCAGCTGTTAGTTTGGAACTTAACGATACAGAGAAGCAGGTATACGGCGTCGAGAAAGAGCCTCTGACGCCTTTGGCAGGCGCCTACGACCGCGCTCGAGGTATGTCATTTTGATTGAGGTATGATAGTGCGACTGATAAGATTCTGTTTTATTGTAGGTGCCGATCGCATGTCGTCCTTTGGAGACTTTTATTGCGCTCTCTGTACCATGCGATCTCGCCACTGCGCGCATTATCTCCCGAGAAGTCTCTGACGGCATTATTGCGCCTGGGTACAGCCCTGGGGCACTGGAGGTGCTCAAAAAGAAGAAAGCGGGAAAGTACTGCGTTCTAGAGGTACGTTTGCTCGATCTTGTACCACATTTTCGCTAGGGTTTACGAAAAGATGGATCCGTCGTACACGCACGCAGAGGTAGAGACTCGCCAAGTATATGGCGTCAGCCTCCAGCAGCGCAGGAACGACGTTAAAATCGACACCACGCTCTTTCAAAACACCGTCACCAAGAACAAACACGTATGTCTGCTCTCTTCCTGACTTGAGTCATAATCATAATTGTCTTCCTAGCCTCCGCAACAAGCACTGACTGACCTCATCGTCGCTACCCTGGCGGTCAAGTACACGCAGTCTAACAGCGTCTCGTACGCTAAAAACGGAGCTATCGTCGGTCCGGGCGCTGGTCAGCAATCCCGCATTCACTGCACGCGGCTCGCAGGATCCAAAGCCGACATCTGGTGGTTGCGGCACCACCCGCGCGTCCTAGCGCTCCCCTTCAAAAAGGGGGTGAAGCGCGCTGAGAAGGCGAATGCGATCGGCTTGTTCGTGAGTGGGGATGTGCTTGAGGGTGGCGAGCGTGCGCAATGGGAGGGGCAATTTGAGGAAGTGCCGGCGTCCCTTGATGAGGTGGAGAAGCGGGAGTGGGCGGCAAAGTTGGATGGTGTTGCATGTTTGAGTGATGCGTTTTTCCCGTTTGCGGATAATGTGCATCGTGCGAGGAAGGGCGGGGTGAAGTATTTGGCCGCTCCTAGTGGGAGCGTGATGGATGAAGAGTGTATTAAAGCCGCGGACGAACATGAAATGGTGTTTGCGCATACGTCGCTCAGGCTCTTCCATCATTAGGATGGGGGCATTTTTGCATAAATTTAACAGCGATGGGATGAATGAACTTTTGTCTATTCTTACATTTGTCTAATTTTGAACTGCATAGTACTGCATACATAGTCTATTGCTCACAGGTTGGCGAGGAAGAACTCCACGGTAGCCTTGAAGGCGCCTTCCTTCCCAGCCTTGATCAGTGGGTTAGCCATATCCCCGCGGACAGCGAAGCCGTGCGTGCAACCCGGGAAGTACTCTCGCTTGTATCCTGGAGCGAACTTCCCACCCAGAATCTCATCTGCCTTTGCTTGAGCTTCGGGGGGGAACATCTGATCGACCTCGCAGGAGTTGATCAAGAGAGGGGCCTTTGATTTGGCAAGGTACGCCTAGAAAGGTGGGTTCAGTGGGTATAACGCTATGGAGGACGAAGTAATGTTACCTCGAGGTCTTCGGGGACCTTCAAGAGCGAAGGGTGGGCGACGACGGAGCACTGGATGATGTTCTCGAGTGCGAGATCAAAGGTGTAACGACCTGGGTGTATGGTTGGTTAGAGGAGGAAGTGATATAATGAGGTGTACGTACCGCCGAAGCAGTAGCCCGTCGCGCCGAATTTGGTAACGCCTTGCTCTTTGAGAGCGGCGATGACTTTGTCGAGGGGTGGGCGGGTCTTTTCGGCGCCATGTTTAGCGAGCCATCCCATCAAGTCGAATGTACCGGACTGTGAACGAATGCGAGTTAGAGCCTGGAATGAACGGGGTATTGGGCAAGACTTACGTTCATGGCATCAGGAGGAATGGCATCGCCGTTAAGATAGTCCATCGCAACGACCTGTATGATGACATCAGCCTCTTATCAGTGGTAGGATATGCCGAGGTGCAAACCTTGAAGCCATTTTGCGCATAGTCATCAGCGAGGAGCTGTTGTGGTTTTAGTAAAAGGGGGGGATAAAGTAGTAATGAGCGTACCTGGGCATTTTCAAGCTCGATACCGAAGACGTCCGGCAGGAAGAGGACGACTTTGTCCTTTGGATAGTCGACAGTAGGGGTAGCAATGTAGCAAGGGACTCCGCCAATTGTCTCAAATTTTCCTGGGAGGCACGATGATGAGACAGTGCGACGTGGCAAATTAAAGGAATGAAACATACCCTGAGGCTCGCCCTCGTGGCGTACGCCTGTTAACAATCAGGATTGGGATGTAAATGATTGGATAGAAGCGCACCTTGAATGCAGTGCTTGCAGAAGCTCATGTTTGAATGTGGTTGGAAGGCTTCAAGGGGATTGATTAGATGCTCTGCAGCCTATCGACTTATGTACCTATCATCGGAAAGCTGTCCACGGTCCAATGTGGTTACACAGTATTCTTAGCAGCCAATCTCTGACGTCAGAATGGGACACTGCGGAATGCGAAGGGTAACATCCTCAGTGCACCGGTGTTCGTGTGGTGCGCCATTTATGTGATGTGGTTAGCATGGCCAACGACAAGGCGATGTAGATCAGCAACACTTCTAATAGACAATACCTTGAACACCTTCAAGCTTTCAACAACGTTCCGAGTCATGCTGTGCTCGCCGTGACTGGCTTAGTTGATCGGCTACAATCTATTTCCTTTTCCAGCGAACCAAAAACTACCCTCGCCTGGCACAACCTGGCACATTGACCAAAGCTCTCGTCGTCACTGTCGAACACGTCCTGCTACCAAGCTGTTTCCTCAGTCCTTGGTTCCCCACTGAAAACCAAGGGCTTATCAAATATACCATGCCACCACAGCCAGGAATGTTTGCCCTCCCATATGCATCAACCCACAAGGCGCGCACAGACGTTATCCAGCCAGACAACATGCCAATCTATCCAACAATCCAGCCACCTCAAGGCCCGAATCCCCATTATCATCACGTCCACCATCATCAACCCACTGCTGGTCCATCTCGCGTGCAGGGTGCGTATCCACCTACTTCACCTCCCACATCGTGCCAACTCCTCCTTTCACAGACGATCCTAAAAGAGAGAAAAAGAGAAAAGATTTATCAGGAAAAGTAGGAAAGGAGATGACAGATCGAAGAGACGAGTATGTCACTAACTTTCTTTTTCTTCGCTCAACATTCATCTTCACAATGTCAGAGGACGACACTATACTGAAAGCATCTCTGCCCTCCATAGTACTGCCATTCAACTTGCCTCACGCCCAGAGACTCATCCTCTCTACAATCTCCGCTTGTACCCCATCTCCCTCGAGCGCTCCGCCATGCTTGCCCAGTACGCGTTCGAGGAGAACCATGCCTTGGAATCAGTACAGACTGCTTACGAGGAAGAACGTGAGAGAGTCGAGGAAGAATGGCGCAAAGGCCGTGATCGCATACGCGAAAGACTCCTCGAGGGTATAGAAGAGCGTAGACGACGTGCAAGAGAAGAAAAAGAAGGCGAGGGAACTGTAAACGGTACGCTTATCTCTCTCATCTCAATCTTTCCAATCGTCATTCACCCATCAATCAAAACAGATGCAACACTAGACGTTCAGTCTCGATCTCATATCACTCGAAAGCTCCGAAACAAAGTCGGCTCTTCTCCTCCCCCGACACCCCTCCCTCTTCGCGGAGAGAACCTCGCAAATGGATTGCTTGGGAGCGCCACACCTATTACAACAGGCCCTTTCACCAACCCCCACTCTCTCTCCGTCGATGAGCTCCCTTCACCATTTCCCTTCCCTCTCACAGCCGTTACGCTCGCTAATCCCTCTTCGGGTGCAGGCGGTGTCACCGGCGCCAATGGCACTAGGCGGCGTCCCAAAGGTGCAGGCCTGCACCAAAGCATGGTTGGCATCGGTGGCCTTGGCAAGAGCATAGTAATGTTGGGTCCTAGCAAAGAAGCAGATGTAGAAGCGGATCTGATGGAAATTCGCCGAGGTAGCAAGCGCCGTAGAGCAGCCGCCGTGTCGTCCGGAAAGGTCTCGTAGACATTTATGTAATCATATCTTATCTTCGGAAGTCGGAATTCGGAGATCTCTTAGCTCAAACACTTTTTGATCATCATCTGAAGCTTTAAGTCTCGCGATTGCAGTGCACATGGATGGTTCTAAGCTCGAGGTCGCTGCTTCTTCTAATCGCGTGTTTCCACCTTTGTATGTGCCAACAGGCGATGCATCCATCGACAGGCTCGCGTTCTTCCACGTGCTGGGGAGATTGAAGGTAAGTATATATCTACCTCGACGGACGTACGACTCCTAACGGTCGTCTCACACACGCACGCTACCCATTAGACTCAGAGGCGCACAGGATGGGTCGAACACAAGGAACATATTCTTTCACTCCACATATCCCATTCATGAACTCACAACCCACGCGTCTTTTCACAGATCCCAAACGCAGAGAGGTTCGCGGCGCGTTTCGATTACGCTACTAGTAGTACCCGCGCTCACTTGCACTCGTGCTCTCGACAGTATATCAGACCACATGTACCGCATGGCCATCCTCGCCATGTGCACGTCCGATAACACGCTCGACGTCTCAAAGTGCGTCATCTTCTTTCCGCTTAGATAGCTGCTCACGAGTCGTCGCAGATGCGTCATGATGGCTGTCGTCCACGATCTTGCCGAAGCACAAGGTTTGTCTTCGAACCGCCCCATGTCTATGCCTATGCCTATGCCTACCTTATCTCAGCGCTGACGATGGAAGTTTCTTATAGTGGGCGACATCACGCCTCACGAGGGGATCTCGAAGCAAGAGAAACGGCGATTAGAGACGGTCAGCTATACGATCATTATTTCCCCCTTGAAAGGCAGTTCCTCATCCATGCCCATACCCTTAGGAAGCGATGCACAACTTCGTGCATGATATGCTCCATGGAAGCCCAGCAGCGCTGCGGATCGAAGCGATCTGGAAAGTAAGTCCCGCAATGTTGAACCCTGAGTCGTTCGGAGCCGACATGTTTCTTTTTTTTTCGCAGGAATATGAGGAGGGAGAAACAAACGAAGCGAAATTCGTTAAAGGTTTGTTCCTTTATTTATTTACCTTCTTTTATTTACTTTCTGTATTACATAGACCTGGATAGACTTGAGATGGCGCTGCAAGGTGTGTGTTATCGTTTCTGTCTGATATGATATGATATGTTTATCATGATATGCGTGCGTGCGTGCGTAGCCCGCGAATACGAGACGGCCCACGCGATGGATCTGCAGATGTTTTTTGATTCCAGTTTGCCTTATTTGCGTCATCCTGAAGTCAAGCAGTGGAGCGAAACTCTAGCGCAGACCAGACATTGACAGTGCTAGCCGGGATAATTCGTTGACGATGGACGTAGACACCAGCCATCATTTACGTTGGATAACATATCGCATTATGTAGCAAGTAAACTGCGCTCGAATAAGCTACAAATGTATATTAAGTATTTCCGGCAGCTCAGCGCCAAACGTGTCCATGTTTCGTCAAACATAAAGGTCCTCATCTTTATAGATTCATGAAGCGCAGAGGGCGGATGTGTGACCTTGCGAATTTTTAAAGTCTGCGCTCTTGTCTTCTTCGATCTTCTGGGAGAAAGGACTGTGTTGTCGTATTCTCGACCCATAAAAGAATAGAATCTGCATGATCGTAATGGTCAGCATTAAAAAATACAATGTCCATCGATGCATGGATTTTGCCAAAAGAATGATTAAACACCTACATATGATATTGGGATCATCGCGACTGCTATCATCGCGACGAGCATGTCTGCCCATTTGTACGTCATGACATCGAACATTCGAGTCGTGAAGAGGGGGAAGATGGTAGCTAGGATGTTTCCTGCGAACAACATTGGTCAGATTCTGTTTCCGATGCGAGAATGAGGAACACTTACGACACAAGCTCTGACCTGCCAGGGCCGAGGATGCATATGGGCCGTAGCTGGTTCGCTATTCGTCAGTAAGTGAATAAATCAGCACGAGGATGAGGTACTAACCAATCTGCCAAATAGACGAACACGGATTGGTATATGACGAAAACGGAGGCCCAAAATAACTGGCAGGTCCATCAGCGCAGAAGGATCAATGTACGTGTGGTACCGACCGTAAGGCCAATCAAGGGAACTATCCACAGGATGTCCGCTCGGGCGGTCAATGAGATAATGACCATTCCGGTAGGAAAGAGTACGGATGCTGCACAGGCAGTGTAAAGACGAGCCTCTTGGCCTTTGTGCTGGAAACGTCGCCTGGATTACGGTCAGTCCAGGATTCCTCATCAGAATATCAGCACTTACTGATACAATCCTTCTTGATACACATTAACCAGGAATCCTATCAGACTTCCGATGCTGGGACATGTAAAGTTAGACGCACTTTCTGCTAGCACGATCATCAAACTTACATCATGGTGACGTAAACAGTTCCTGTCTCTCCGACACCAAATCCGTAGACTTGTTTGAACTCCCCCGAAATTGAACTGTAGCAACGTTGCGCTCAGAGTTCGCCCAGTTTCGTACGACACTTACTCAAGTAATATATAGAGAACGCCCCATACGAAGCCAACCCATAGCTGGAAATATAATCATTATCGAGCTTGCATGTGCAGGATCAGCGAAAGATTACATACACTAAAGCTCTGGACTGTGGACTCAGTCAACAAAAAATCTAGCGCCAGTTCAGCAAATGGTGTGAAGATCATGAATAAACTTACGCAATGGGCGAGTGCATGAAAACCTAATCATAGAGGCAATGCTGGACTTATTTTCCTCTGCTCTTGCGTGGTATCGGTTATCTCCTGTGTCCTTTCGTACTTTACGGGCCATATCAATCAGGATGACAGCTGAGCGGGTCTCTTTCATGAATAGACAAATAGAGATAAAATACACCCCGGTGACACTAACTGAATTGTAAGCACAAGGACCAGAAGAAGAAAAGTACACCCCACATAGCGTGAACCCATTGTATCCACCGCCATCCCAGGGATGGGTTAGCTTCGATCCACGCCGCTATAGTCGGGCCCAATCCCATAGATGAGAGAATCGTTAAGGAAAAGATGGACATCGGTAACCCCCGCCTACTTATATGTCAACATCAATTTTCCAGAAGAATGTAGCAGACACAACTCATGAGGCATCCATATATCTGCAACAGTCCCAGCCACGATGGTTGAGCCTGTAGAGGCAAAGACCCCTCCAAGAAGACGAGCTACGATCACAGTTTCGATGTTTGGTGACCTTGACACGCTGCTTGTAGAGAAAGAGAGGCATTTTAAGACAATATGACTTACAACGCAATCATCACCTCGGTCAGCATGAACAAGAATGACGAGCCGATGTAAAAACGTAAACGGCCGAATTCTTCGCTCAACGATGAAGTGACCAGAGGCGCAAGTCCAACACCTAAAGCATACATGCTTAATCCTATGGTCGCTTGAAACAATGTACAATCGAGGTCTCT
>PVYE01005268.1:21042-38525 GCA_002995055.1 Rhizopogon rudus
CGATGAATAACCCATGACATATGAAGACCCGGCGGCACCTGAATTAGATCAGAACGGACTAAACACCCGCAAGCTGCACATTTACAACGGCTTGCAGACTTACCAGTAATGCCCGCAAATGCACAAGCAGTTATTGTCATCACCCACTTCCTCGTAAGAGAGAAGTTGACTGGATTCCGCATGTCTCCGTCTTCGAAATCAACCTAGTCCTTCGCGGTCAGCGCGTTAATTCACAAACCACGCAAGAGACTTACGTAGAACTCATCTTCCGTTATGCTCGGTGCATGGGACAATTTCACGCGCGGATCCTTCTTGAGTCCTTCATCTTTTTTCTTGTTCTGAAGTGCGGCGTTCAAAGCCCCCTCCTTGTGTACAAATGATACTGGCGCGCCAATAGGTTCTGTGACTTGATCCACACGTTTCGTCGGTAGTCCACGAAAACTTGGATCTCCTTCGTGGTGAGTCATCGTGAGCCAGATAATAACTCGATGGGACAAATGCTGCCAGGTTAATGATACTGTACTACATCTTCAAGAAGCTTATTTATAACGGGGATGGATGCTGAAGTCCATTGCAAGCCTGCTGGATCACTTTTCGCCACAGGTCATACGGCCTGGTGTTTCAAGTGGCAGCGGAATGCTCGTCGACGACTAGCCACGTTTGTAGCTCCGGATCTACTCCCTGGCGTTGAAAAGTCACTCACCTGTATTCAGTAGTGTAATCGAAGTCGGCGTTATGAACAGCTGAATTTGACGAGACAAAGTGCCATGATCGCATGTTTGAGTGGTTAATGACCTTCCGAATTTGAATCACCGAGGATTGATGGTGATCGCCCGATCCTGAACTTCTGCGAGCCATTTTCGCCCAAAATGAGCATGCGGATGGCGCAGGGTTCGGTATTTATCATCTGAGTCCATGCTTCCACCTGCTTCGATGTGGTTTTAGCTTCGTTATGCGTACAGTGCGAGCAAACGCATGTACATGGATCATCGCTACATCCAGAGCACCGCAGTTGGCTCAAAATCGAGCCACTTGGAGGTTGATTGGAGGTGTGGACAACATTATCAGCAAATTGCAGTTGGCGAAAGTACTCGGTAGCAGGAGCTCTATTTTCAGAGAAGAGTTTACAAGAGTTGAGGTTCTCTGTCCCCATGTTACCTCAGCTAGGATTTATGTAAAGAGCAAACGATGCAAGAACATAAGGTTATAAACACGTGCCAGTTAAAAAGGACGACAGTGACCTGTGAACATTGAAATTTTAATGCCACAGAACAAATTCTGAACGTTGGGTGATACACGGTATTTGTGCAAGCTTGGCAAAAGCCTTACAATTCAACTGAGCCAAACAGCCTCCAACGAGTCACTTGCAAGTAAGTAAGTTACTGTAAGTATACGCTCGGTGCTTGCTCTTTTGGAATGGCGTACTAGTAGTTTCTTACATCATGTCGACCTCTCAATCAATGAGTCACTTCAACCTCTCAGACGTCATGGCAGCAAGCTAATATTTCTCAACAGTACCTTTCTCTCACCAGTGCACGTTTTCCAATGCACTTGCTCGAAACCTCGATCTTTGAATTACCTGCAGAAATGTCATCAAACAAAGCGTCGAGAAAAATTGTTATGCGTATTGATAATCGCTACTACATTCTTCGAATCACTACGAGTAAGTACATGCTTTTCATGTCACAAATAATGGCACCTTCAAGGACCATCTCTATATACACAGATAACGCATATATTTACTTACAACTTTTCCAAATTTGCTCTCTTGTTTTCCTCTTCAATAGCCAAGATCTTCTTGGAGACAGGGCTGCGTTGTCGTATTCTGGAGCCATAAAAGAAAAGTATCTGCATAATGGTGACACAATCTAACATAAAGCTTTGGGAGGAGTTAAACACCCACATAAGGTATGGGAATCATGGCGACTGCTATCAGCGCGACAAGCGTGTCTGCCCATCTGTACGTCATGCGATCGAACATTTGAGCTGTGAAGAGGGGGAAGACAGTAGCTAGGATGTTTCCTGCAAGAATGCATCAGTCAGATTCCGCCCTTGATTTAAGACGGAGGAGGACTTACGACACAAACTCTGACCTGCCAGGGCCGAAGATGCATAGGGCCCGTAGCTGGTTTGCGGCTCGTCAGTAAGGTGAATAAAGTAGCACAAGGATGAGGCGTTCACCAATCTGCCAAGTAAACGAACACGGCTTGATATATGGCAAAAGCGGAGGCCATAAAAAGCTGGCAGGTTCATCAGCGAGATAGGGAAGATCGATGGCCTATTGCTGCTAACCGTAAGGCCAACCAATGGAACTATCCACGGCACGTCTGGTCGGGCGGTCCATGCAAAGACGAGCATTCCGGTAGGAAGGACTACGGATGCTACGCAGGCAATGTAAAGACGAGTTTCTTGGCCTTTGCGGTGGACATATTTGCTGGATCTACTGTCAGTCCGGTGATTCCAGATCGAAATGTTTTATCGCTTACTGGTATAGTCTCTCTTGATACACATTAGCCAAGTAACCTAGAAGACTTCCGATACTGGGGCGAAGTTAGTCACAAATGCTAAATACTATTAACTGAACTTACGTTATAGTGACGAAAACAGTCCCTGTTTCCCCAACACCAAACCCGTAGACGCTTTGGAATTCCCCTGATACTGAACTGCTTTGGCGTTGCTATCAACATCCGCACAATTTCGTACAGCACATACTCAATTAAGATGTATAGAACGCCCCATATGAAGCCAACCCATAGCTGAAAAAATAACATCATGATCGAGCTCGCACGTCCAAGATCAGCGAGAGACCACGTACACTAAAACTCTGAACAGTGGGCTCAGTCAATAAGAGATCTAGCGCCAGTTCAGCAAATGGTTTGGAGATGTGAATATACTTACGCAACGGGCGAGTGCACGAAATCCTAATCATGGACGCAAGGCTGGGCTTGTTTTTCTCTGCTCTTGCGCAGTATCGTCCGTCTCCTGTGTCCTTTCGCACTTTACGGGCCATGCGAGTCAGGATAACAGTCGACCGGGTCTCTGTCATGAATAAAAGGACAAAGATAAAATACACCCCGCTGACACTAAATGAATGGTGAACATGAGGACCAGACAGAAGAAAATTACACCCCACATAACATGAACCCATTGTATCCACCGCCATCCCAGAGATGGGTTAGCTTCGATCCACCCCGCTATGGTAGGACCTAAGCCCAGAGATGCGACAATTCCTATGGAATAAAGGGACATCGGGAATCCCCGCCTACGCATCTATAAACATCAAGTTCCCGAAAGGAAGACAGTAAACCTAACTGATGGGGTAGCCATATGTCTGCAATAGTCCCAGCCACAAGCGTCGAGCCTGTCGAGCCAAAGGCCCCTCCAAGAAAACGAGCCACGATCACAGTTTGGACATTTGGTGCCCTGAACACTTCTTATAGAGGAATAAAGACATTCTAAGATGATACGGACTTACAAAGCAATCATCACCTCGGTCAGCATGAACATGAGCGATGAGATGATGTAAAAAAGTAAACGTCCGAATTCTTCGCTGAACGATGAAGTGACGAGGGGTGCAAGCCCAATTCCCAAAGCAAACATACTTAATCCCATAGTCGCTTGAAACAATGTACAATCGAGGTCTCTGATCATTGACGAATAACCCATGGCATAAGAAGATGCGGCAGCGCCTAAAGTCGATAGAGAGTGAATAAATATCCTGAAAGCTGCATATTTCAGACGTACCAGCAATGCCTGCAAATGCACAAGCATTTATTGTCATCACCCACTTCCTCGCAGGAGAGAAGTTGACTGGATTCCGCATATCTCCATCTTTGAAATCAACCTAGTCCCTCACCCATTAGCGCGTTATAAAATCGACGAACCACGCAAGAGACTGACATAGAAGGGCTGATCTTCTACTAGGCTTGGTGGATGAAAATCTATGTCCAGATATTCTGGAATTTCTTCACACTTTTCCTCAGCAAGAATTGCGGCAATGACCTCTGCTTCCGCTGCAATAGGTGGGATGACAGGTTCTGTAACTTGATTAGCGGATTTCCTCGTTATCGAGTGGATGGCTGGGTCTCCTTGGTAGCGAGTCATTGGGAGCTGCACACCTGTGCAAGACGGGACAAATAGGCAGGTTATTCGAGAAACTTATTTATAATGGAGCGGGACACCAAATATAGAGGGTGGTGACTCACCTGCTGGCAAGTTCATCCTCGAGGTATTCTCCTTCGTTGAAGCGAGTAGTCTCACTGGTGGGAGCGCTCCCTTTGGGGTAATTTTGGGGTAATCTACAGGCCATGCGACCCGCACTGACAACTGAGTCCTGTCCGTGAGCAATCAAGTTCATAGATATCCTGTTGAACTGTGACCCAACCCTATCGAGAGAAGACATCCGAGCCGTCACTCCAGGTCGTTGAATTTGACGAGCTAGGAGGATCAACCCATCTCATGATCGCATTTTTTAAATGGTTAACGACCGTCAGATTTCGAAACTCCCAAGTGATCTTCTGAGTCCGAACTTTGACGAGCATCAGGTACAGACACGATGCACGTCCCAGTTGGCTGGGAGATGAGCCAATGTGTGGAGAACACATCCATCAATGAGGTCGCACTGGGAAATTCCTTATTCTTCAGTAGCCTCTGACTGTATGTAGGAAATCTATTTCAAGTTGTCAATTAGTTCCTAGTACAGCCGGGACACCTTACCACATTCGAGGGTCAGGCATGCAGTCATTAGTCCCAACTCTGACCTATGCACTCGACCATAAGGCAACAAACACACTTCGGCCAAAAAGGACCAGATGTACCACACCTCACATGACGTAGATCCAATGTATTAATTGCAATTCAGGGATGGTTGGGCCTCTGTCCAACCACAAGGTGTGGACTGCTAATGCATAGAGGGACATCCACGTCTACAGATTTATAAGCATCGGATTCCCAGAAAGAAGACAATAAACTGATCGGGTAGCCATCCACCAGTGCTGGAGCAGCTAAGTTTGTAGATGGATGCCTCGGTCCGAACTGTGAATCACCTCCGTGGGACAATGTAAATTGGATTGTAGGCAGTTGAGTTTGACCACAGCTAGCAAGGTCAACCCATTACAGACAATCGCTACTTGACATCATCGCATTGTCGACGGTCCGCGGACGGGTAGTCAGTTGAAAATCGAGACATGGTCACTGTGAGAGTTGAATATTCTTCTGTAGTACTTCAGTGAGGCTGTGCTTACCTAGGAGCTGCTAATAACAGTCCGACACTTGCCGGCCACGAGCTTGACTCTAATGTCATCAAAGCTTGAGGTAAATTGTCATAAGTTGGCAAAAGCTTTAGAATTCAACAAAACCAAACAACGCGTCCGGGTACGTCGGACATCATTGATGCGGCTGTGGAAGTGTGTCACGATTTCACATTACTCAGCAGTGGCTTCCTGATAGCCGAAGATGGAGCGGTTCAACGGCCAATTGGACCGGAAGAATACCAACTTATACTCAGACAGCGCTCATAGAATGACAGAGCGTCCATACTCTGTCCAGTCTGGCAAGGGTCGAGGCCATGAAGACTTTGGGAGCTCGTTCGCTCCATCACAACCAAGTAGACCAGTGCTGGGCAAGGCCACCACCAGCAAGGTCAAGCCTACCACATCACATCTCACCAGTAAGAGTCTGGAACGAGACTGTTCTGACGACAGTCATGACGAACTGTTATTGGGCCCGCCACTTGCGCGCAAACGCGTTACTCGCGGCAAAGCGACAGTGTCGATCTCTCAGGAAACCAATCTCGCCCCGAATGGTTTACCGTACCACCCGGATTTCCTCCCGAATAAAAAATTGCCCAATTTCACGAAGAACAAGAAGGTGTCGCAGGTGGAAGACATTCCCGAAGGGCCGCCGTCATCATCTTTGCCCGACCCAGACGACTCTCAAGAGCTTTTCAGGCCAATATCTGACGATCTCCCCCCTCAGATTTTACCTTCTCAACATGTAGCCAGGTCGACAAGAGAGAAGCACGCAGGGAGCGGCAAACGCATAACAGTGCGCCTTGATGATTCCTCATTACCCCCTGCCAATAAGAAGGTCTTCACGCGTCAAAATCCGGTAGAGAGATCATCCAAGAAGCCAACCTCTCCATCACCGCTCTCAGAAGATGAGCCTCCCAAGTCTATCCAACGCCCAATCTCAAGGTCACGGCCTGGGAAGGCTGGAAGATTGAACATTCGTGACCGGAGTCCGGAAGCAACCCCACGTGCCATCAGACAACCCCAGCCGTTTCCTCTGGCTGTCTCCTCGGCATATAGTGGGAGCTCAAGCGCTTCTGACGCGTCCCCACCTCGGGAGAGTGCTTGCGAAGCCTCAGCAGCGACAAAAGAGAACGCGGAACTCCCTATAAGAAAACACAAGGAGAAAAAGAACGCGCTTTCGCGTCAGCAAACTGCTCCTTTCCCCATGAGCCCTCCAGGGATGTTAAATTTGCCCGTGAAGCAGCCACTCCTGGACCTCAAGGCGCCCAAACCCTTTCCTTTACCCTTGCAGAAGCAGGCTCTTGCTCGCTTAGACACACTCGACAACTTCCCTGCCCCTTCTCCATTGGCTTCCCCAATGCAACCACCCTCACTGAACAAGGGGAAAGGACGTGCGCTGGTGCCTCATCAGGACGAAGATGATATCGATGAACTGGCCACGAGTCATACAGCACAGATAAAGGGCGCCTTGCGACCCTTCCCCATGAACTCGCGGGAAATTAAGACTGCGCCTCGTAGTAGCCCGCAATCACCTTCGGGCAGCACGAGGTCTAAGCGCACCTCGGACGATAGCGATGGGGAACGCAGTCGGAAAGTCAAGAGGCACAAGGAAGACAATCCAGGGTAAATCTTTTTCATGGCCGCTGCTGTTCCTGTCTCATAGCTTCATCAGACATCTGGCAAGGCTAATCCTCGGAGAAGAGGACCAATTGGAAGAGGACTCGAGTACGTCTTTGTTTTCAACACAGGTTTCCCTGTTTGATATCCCATGCGTGCAGTTGAATTAGACAGGGTGGTCGATCCTTCTGCAGTATGCCCGTACTGCGATGAGCCCCTCCCGCGCAATCCAACTCCGCAATTGAGTGGTCTCTTGGCGACTGCAAAGCGGAAATCGCACGCAGACCCACGTCCCCGAAATCCTCGTGGACTCAAGGCTCCTCTGGGAGTTTATATCTCAGCTTGTCAGCGACATCACTTCGAAACACATATCTTGCCTGAGGCTATGGAGAACGGATGGCCGCAAAGTATCAACTTCAAGAAGGTACCCAAGAGAGTTGAGGGAATGAAGGGTGCGCTTGAGGCTATAATCGCCGATGCAGATAACTGCAGTGAGGACGAAGACTCTGGGGATGTCGACCCAAGGGATCTGCGAATAGGAAGTTTCTTCTGGAGAGAAGTCAAAAAGGAAATCAAGAAACAAGGCAGTCGAACTGTCACTGGTGTCAGGGGTCAGTTTGCCAGCTTCGAGAAGACTCAACCTGGATAGTATGTGAATTCGAATCTGCTCAACATGTGAATGCTAAATGAGGTCCTAGCTATGGTGAACTCGGCTCATTGATCATACATCAGACGCTCTACAATCTCTTCCCCTTTTCATCATTTAATGCTTCTTCGATAGCTCCTTTCACGCCTGCAGAGTTCATTCAGCGTGTTCTGGTACCCGAGACTGCAGTTGGGCTTATTATGCAAGACCTTCACCTCGACAAGGACGAAGCCATTGTGACACTCCGTGAAAGCTCGCAGTACGGTGTTGCCATGTTCCCTGATACTGGCACTGGTAAGGGCGCGGTATTTGGGGCTGATGATGACGATGAAGGCGTTGCGGATCGCATTGTTATGGAACGTGCCAAAGCCAGGAGATTGGAGATTGAAGAAGAGGAGAAGATCGAGGAGCAAATGTGGAAAGAGGAGCAGGCGAAACGTAGGTCTACAGCACAGATGGAGAGGAAGGAGAGAGCACGCCAGCGAGCAGATCAGTTGAAGAAATCGAGGGAGTCTGCAGAATATACCTCCCGCGAAGTTAGCGAAGCGAGCGAGTCGGAATCCCAACTCAGGCGGTTTAAGAAGACTTCGAAGGCCGGATCAATGATCGCTACGGACTCCGATACCGACCATATGTCTGTGGATAGTTTTACGAGCCGCAGATCAACACGCTCGAAGACGGGGACTATGAGAATGTACCGGGCTGCTTCTATCAAACCCGTTTCTTCCGACATGCAGGTTTCTGATGACAGCGCCGTAGAGATTGTGGAGGAAGATCGAAAACCCCAAGTCAGACGGTCCTCCAGGCGTGCAGCTTCTAGTGGTATTGCGCGTACAGATAACGTTGGCCAGCTCTCTGATGCATCATCTTCAAAAACTCGCTCCCGGCAGTCGAAGAGTCTTAGAGGTGACGATCTTGACACAGATGCGCACATAGGCGACACACCTCTGAAACCCGTTCCCGAGGTTGACGAAGAATCCACTCCGCGACCACGTTTGTCGAAAGCTCCAACTGTACTTCGCCTGCACCCCACTCTCGGATCATCTGGAACCACGGCTTCAAACAGGTTTCCTCTTCAAGTTGCTAGATCAAGATCAGTGACAAGGTACTTCCCCCGTTTGCTTCCCCCTTCACTCCTGCTCATTTGAAACCAACGTGTTTCTGCTTTTGTCTTCAGTACCACGTCGGACGTGTGGCGCAAGAACCTTACAGCCGGCCGTTCTGAGGCTGAGGATTCGAATAGCTCTCAGGATCACCATTGGCTCCTCTCGCCCTCCTCGTCACTATCACCGTAATATTGCAACACTAATTTTCATTGACAACTTAGATGTCTACTGATTGGACCAGTTGCATTCATTTACTTACTACCAGACTTAATAATTCAGAGTGTGGCTGGTTATAACCACTATAAAGTAGTTTCCTGTAGTCAGACCTTGAAAGAAGGAAGACAGTCGACGTTCCTTCTGTTTCAAGACTGTAAACAATACTGTAATTATGGAGAAATTCATATTCATGGCAGAATCAAAACCGTGAGTGCTAGGTCTTGAACGGTCACGCGTTTTCAAGCCTTGATTCAAACTTCAGCCCAAGCTCAGTCAGCAAAGATGCTGAATCTCCCCGTCGAACTTCAGCTTCACATTGCCAGCTTCTTGGATGTGGAATCAATAATTTCCCTGCGCAAGGCATTCATTCATTTTTTGTGGGCAAACCGAGCGTGAGCTAAAGCCAAACATTTTGCAGACATGCCCATCATTGTATCAATTTACCCATGACCGCAGTTTGTGGCTCGATTTACTCTCTCGGACGCACGATATCTTCCCGCAACCGCTTTCTGAGTCGGACAGTGCGACGCTGTCGAGCTTACAGTTGGAACACCTGATCAAAACTGCAGTACACATCGAGCGCATGTGGCTGCTGCCAAGGAAGGACCCGTTCCTCGTCACAAATCATGATGGCATGGAAGACACAAGTCCATATATCCGGCATTTAGCCTTCGTCTCTGACCACTACTTACTCTGCTTGGCATCTGAGGGAAGAATCAGCCTGTGGAAGATCAGTGACGTTTTCGCACCTTTCGCCGCAGAGGTTATCGCAACTTTTGCTTCCTCAACATGGTATCCTTGCGCATATCATCTGAATGCAGCCGGATCTGTGCTAGCTATCGCACTGACACACGTTGAAGGGTCAGTTTCCACCTGATGATAAGTTTCTAGCACCAATAAGTTTTATCCTATAGCCTTACTGCGAGAATGTTGACCATCTCTCTCGATACTGATAGTTTCCCAGAACTAAGTTCACCCCGACTAGTCACTCCAGGAGAATTTCCAATATTGCCACCGCAACTCATCAGAGCTATTGATGTTGACTTGGAGATTGCTTTGCTTTCCAACATGATGACATCCTTCGACATTGTTAACTGGAGAACTAAAGCTCAAGCTACGGTGGCCCTTCGCAATGACGATCCTGTCGAAGATCTAGTGAGTTTAATTAAATGGAGTCTATTCATATAAATGTGTTTCCTTCGTAGTGGAACCTGATGTGCGCCATGCGGATTTGTGGGCCGTATGTACTGGTTTTTAGAATGCACACTGTAGAGGCATACCCTCTCCCCCCGCATATATCTTCTGAAGTTGGAGAGCGCTCGGATACTCTACCCTTACTCAGATGCAGATACCCACAGGCGAATTATCATCGTGCGTCTCTGGCGAAGAATACGTGTATCAAAGACGATGAATCCGAAATTTATGGGTTACCAATGCTTGCAAACGATCCCCTTCATGGAATGTTTCATTTCCATGTGAAGCTAACAGTACGCCCTTTGCCGTCGTTGTCGGTCTCGCTTCTGGGAATCCGACCTATGACAATCGCTTCACCACAATTGGTCGCGTCACAACTGCCCGAAAACCAACCGGATCCAGCCCTGCTTGGAATTTCGCGGGATACAAGGACATTCGTATCAGCGTGGGCATTGGGAGATCATGGGAGACGTGGGGTTTGGGTCGGAAGGTCGAGGGCCAGCACGAATCGTAGCGTTGTGGCATTCACAAGCCCTCATAACGTTAACAGTGTGATAGAAGGAGACCGGATGGGAAGTAATGGCTTGCTGCAGGCAAACGAGGACTCAGAAGGTCCAATGCTGATTGACGGTCATCTGATCAAGACTATACAGTCGTATGATTTACGAGGTTGGTCTTCATAAGCTTTGATTGCACAGCAGAAACTAATGATGAGCTGGAAGATGACATTACGGTATGCGCTGTCTCGGACACCACGGGGAGAATCGCTCTCGGGGCTAGGGGAGGATCGATAACGATAATATGAATTTCTTACTTTTCTTCAGTTGCACAACTTGTGATACCCGACAGCATTGTAACTTTTTCAATACTCATATGCACTAAAGTGTAAAATCAGACGTATTTATCTTGTTGACTTCGCACCACCGGATGTTGCCCTCACAGCGAACAATACTACAACTACAGTTGCAATAATCTTTTCGATGTTGCCCATAATGCCCATAATTTAGATCATTGTCGCTGCGTCACATACGATGAAGTCATGCACGGCACATAAAAAGATCAAGTAGACTACCAGTCTTCGAGGTCATGCCGCCAGTTCCGAACTCTGACGCGAGCCAGTTTGAGTAGAAACCTTGGGTCCCTTTTTCAGCGTCAAAGCTAAGGGCTGCTGCGGTCTAACAGCGTTGAACGTTGTCAAGTCCATGTCCATCTCCACCGCCGATTGCCGCTCTGCGAGGGATGTCCTCATGTTCAGGTTTGCAAGGAGGGTGTTGCAGTACAAAGAGCAGATGGGCATATCAAAGAGAATGTAAAATATCGATCCGTCCAGAGCCACGAACTGCTCGTCAGGTGTCTGTGGTCAGTTCGGTTGACTTGGCTGAGGCGAAGGAGCCTTACTATAGCCAAATCGCAAATAGCGAATGCTGTTGACCAGACCATATTTAGGACAGCCAGGAGCATGAGTCGCTGAATAACTCTCATGGTGCTGGAGAAGTGTAAGCGCGAAGTGGTGATATGAGGTGCGCAAAAAGTACCTTCGAACTCTAGTTTGCTCCTTATGACGATGTAATAGCACGAGTAGAAACATTGCAATTGCTATGTCAATGAAGAGGGAAACTGCAAGGTAGGCTATTCCGAGATCCTTCAAAAAATGCCTCAGTAGTGAGCTCTTGATTTTAAAAAGGAAGGGTGATCACTTTTGGCAGAGCCGTCCAGACGTATGACCCTTCACCGGACTGACAGCTTTGAAAGCGACATCAGGAATCAAGGTAATACAAGAGCAGACTCGAATAGTTAGCCCCTTACATTTTGATGACAATGACTACCAAACATGTCAGCAAAGTAGCATTGCGATAAAGAGACAAAACCTCACTGAAAGCAGCAACAATCTGAAAGATCGCCAAGGGAGCCTGAGTAAGGATAAAAGGCACAACCATAAGCGATCAAGAAGCCACCAGTCAAAAATACATACCCACGCAACAACCATCCACAATTTACCTCCGCTGACTACACAGGGACATTAAGCGGGGGAACGGGAAGGATGAGTCAGAGACTTACGCCGAGATACTCTGAAGACAAAAAATGACTGGACTGTTACCGTGGCCGTAGCCTATGAGATATTAAGTGAATATCCTAGAATATCAACAATGGACTCGACACGTACGCCAAAGACAAACTGCGACTATGTGATAACGTCTGACGAATCAACTCCAAAAAATAGTGGATTCATTGCTCACAGCATATGGACTAGATTGCGTAATCCTCAGTATGAATGATACTAATCAGTGGAGGCGGGACATACGAGACAATGCGAAACAGAAACAGATAGTTGCCAAAATTTTCGATCATGTAGACCCATGCTATGGGCAATTCAAGTATCAGTGGCACCGGAAAGTATCTGGACTTACCTCCATACACAATAACATACGTCTGCACCGTGCTGACCATCCTGTCAAAAAGTCAAAACATGACCTGCATAGTTTATAGTATCAACGTCACCATAAAAATACAACCTATCAAAACGTCAGTGATAGCCTTGGTAGTAAGACTATCTGACCAACCAGAAATTTGAGTGATTTCTTGTCACGTTCATAACTACATAATAAGCGTCATTCGGGGAACGAACGAAAATCTTCAAGTGCACCTTGCAAAGTACCAAAATCTGTTTCCCCAATGAGTAAAATCAAGATTTCCCATGTTGATTGCCTACTCACGTCTGTAAACTCAGCATAGCCCAAAAGACAACACTGATCAGCGAAGTCATGTAAAAGACGCCATACGACCTAGTAGCCAGAGAGCGAGATACCAGTAAGCCAGCTGTAGATACAGCGTCCATGGTGAAGAAGGTGAGCGGTGGCAGGCGTATGTGAAGATTTCATCTAAAATGTGCTGGTCGCGTGTGGAGAAGCTGTGCTGTTTAATCGGTTCTACTTTTAATCACCGTGGAGCACTTAACGTACTTGTGGCATAGATTGGCGCCTTGAGAAGCTTTGAAGGCAAGTCCTGTGATCGCGAGGTACGTACTTGAATACTTATCGCCACTGGATCACTCATTTGGTGACCACTGGTGTGACCGTACTACCCAGAGCTTCGCACGCATTGCTATGGATGGCCGTGAACCTCCTGATTCCCTCAGAAATCCTTGTGATCATGGTTTTGAAGTTGGGAGGCTCCAATGAAAGCTATGCAATAATAAACCAGTGATCAATCAATCAACTTTGTCAGTAACCGTTCGTACGGAAATTTCAAGGTTGAAACGTCATCATATGATGGAACCTCTGCCAAACACAATCAACAACATGACATCATGTACTAGCGGCATCAGTGCTATGTAGATCTGTTCATCAACTTTGAACTATGAATGCGAGTGTTCGTCTTCCTCTTCTCTATGCAATTATGTAAGACACACGGAAGAATATCATGTTTTCGTTTTGGTGGAATTCCAGGTTATGATGCATTACACCTTCATTATCGTCACGATTGACTATGCCACAGTAGTCGAGACGCGCCATCCAGGCTATAGCTACACTACGTGGTCGAGCGACAAAATCAAGTTGACCTCATCAACATTCCGCCGACCGCATACTCGAGAACTACCGGACAGGTAGTATGTGTACTCATTCTACTTGTGCCTATTCGTCTCAAATCATGGGATACGCCTTGTCGTATACCACACCAGTGTGGGATTTCCATTTTGTCGTCATCGCCATCTGGCCAATTTTCAAGTACTATCAATGTCAGTCTCGTATCCAATAGTATATGGCGTTCTGCATGTCGTTGAATGTTCAGGTGAATGGTGCAAAGATCGGTAGGAACGATACAGCACAATGCGCTAGTAATGACTCCAATTGATTGTGAAATCAACAGGTTGAGCGTTACAAAAAGATACATGCAGATGGCGATGAGTCCTGTGTAAGAAATATGATAATGAATCGGTAGAGCATATCAATGAGAGTATGTGAGGGATTGCGAGGACGCGATTGATTTTGAATAACGGAATTGGGTAGATTAATGATGACGATCATTATATTACAGAGACACAACAGATGAAGTGCCGGAAGCGAGTCCAACGTCCAGCGCGCGGTGTCATTGCATCGGGGAGCGAGGTTGTCGATGGGGGAACTACGGAAGTAGAAGCAATGGGAGGTGTGGTAGACGAAGTGGCGACAGCATCATGCGGTTCAGAAGGCGGCTTGGGCTGAGCTGAAGAAGCATTCTTCGCGGCCATTGCTTTCTCTCTCTCTCTCTCTTTTCATGCGTAATTCTCTCGCGGTGTAGTTCCTCTGTATGGTATTACTAGAATCAAATATCCGAGATGAAAATAGGGGGACTTACGGGTTTGCCCTGTGACAACGGGACGTCGACGACCATTGGATGACGCTCCTGTAACTCGATGCGTTCATCATGTCGCCTGCGGGGTGTGCGAGAAAAAGGGTTTGGGATACGCTCCAAAAGGTGGGTTCGGAGTGGTGCGTCTTGTGCATTGTAGTTGTCGGGGCGGAATAACGAGGAGAGGCGGCCAAGGACTCCGCGTCCATCTGGGGATACATGCCCGGCAACATGATGTTGATGTGCGATGGCAGGAGAAATAGGGCGTCTTCCAGAGGGCTGAGAATACAGAAGTGAGGATAAAACATGATGAGATATAAATGACGTACGGGAGGATTACGGGGTGAGTCGTCCCAAAAACCTGGGGGTAACGGTCGATGGGGATCAATATTGTCGCGCCTGCGCCGCTGAGCCGGCCGCCGTGTAGCATCTGCCTGGAATTCATGTGTTTAGAGTCAATGAGATGGATCTATAAACGTGTCGCGTACCTTGGGTAACAACTTGTGACCTTCCTAGGATAAGCGCCTTCAGTTAGTAGAGAGAGATGAGAAATGCTAAACTTACATTCTCGTCGAGGCCAGCTTCTCTGAGAATGGTAGGAATATCCCATGTATATGCGTTGTTGTCGTCGCACCCAGTGGCTAGTAGCTTTCCATCTGTTGAAAACGACACGCACTCCACCCTGCCTGCATGCTGGAGAGAAGCGATGGGCTGGCCATTATCGAGGTTCCATAATCGCGCTGTACTGTCGAAGGATGCGCTTGCGAGGATACGGCCATTCGGGGATATTGCAATGTCATAGACATAGGTGTGCCCGGTGAAAAGATTGATCTGCTGCCAAGTGGTTGTATTCCAGGTCCTAATCGAGGAATCATCTGACCCGGAAATAAGCGTCGTTCCGTCAGCAGTCCAAGCTAGGCAATTCACTTCCTGTGTGTGTCCTTTGAGATTTACGACGAGTTTGCCTGTCGTCGCATCGAATATTTTGATGTACTCCTTCTCCCTGCCTTCTCCACCAATCGCAATCATAATTTCGTCCGGCGAATAAATTGCCGAGTACACCGTGAACCCTGTCTTGATTGTCAGGATTGTTTCTCCGCTCTCCACATCCCACACCCTTGCTGTCCTATCAAAGGATCCACTCAGGACTCGCCCACCGTCTCGATTCCAGCGCACAGATCCAACAACCTTCGTGTGCCCCGTCCATTTGGTGATGACTTTGCCTGTGTCAATATCCCACAACCTCACCGCACCGTCGTCATTCCCGCTCACTAATTGCTTCCCATCTGGAGACAATGTTATCGCGTATACTTCAATTTCTCCGTCCCGCCAGTCTTTTCCAATTTGCTCCCCACTCTTCAAGTTCCACATTCGCAGCGAGCCGTCCCCAGAACAAGTCATGATCCGCTGTCCGCCTCGCAGGTGTATGACGCCGATGACCGATGCAGTGTGTCCTTCAAATTTCCTGCAGGGGCTTATTTCTCGTGTCTTTTCTGTACCAACGGCTGGCAGAGACATTGTTGTCGTCCAGGATTGCGACTAAACAACGCAGCACTGTCTGAACTTTTCCTCTTGCTGCCTTGACCATCACTCACCAGAATATGTGGTTATTGGGATCCGATGTGGATATGAAGGGCACAGAGTGGTCCAAAGTTGCCTCAATGGTGATGAGAGTTGACTGGAGGTTTTACATCGGGGTTATCAATATTTAAGACTCTAATAACGGCAGTTTGTATGTTGTACGAGATGTAAAGATGGCGCTATCTTCACATTTCGTACCTAACCCCGATGTGTTTGAATTGTCTGCGTGGTACGTTATACACGAGCAATCCTCGAGGCTGTACTTAGCTAATATCACAGCCTGTAACTCAAGCGCCCAATCATCAGCTTGGCGCCTGCTCGTCATCATTCCGACCTACCCTCTCGAACTCTACATTCTTTGGACCTACAATCGTCCTGAGAGCTTCATTGTCGTGTCTCATAGATGCTCTCATAGACACTAGTCCATTTCTTGGAGTATGTCTACCCGCAAGCAAGTGCGGAGCGGGGAGTTTAACACATCGCACGAACAAACGACCTGCAATAACGTATTCCAATAGACATGCTTGGTACCGCCGTCAGCTCCTTCCTCACTCGCGATTGTTTGGCCTTCGCAATGAGCTCATGACTCTGTGCTAATGACCACTGGGGTGTCAAAGCAAATCGCTTCAGCAACTCCACACCGGATCCTCCTCATATTCACAGTTTTCTGCATACGGCTGACATTGACTACGACAGCAAGCTTTTCGCAGTTTTCGCATAAGATTCCACTCGCCCCGGTCACTCTGTGAGTAAGACTGCAAGGATTCTGCAGGTGATCAACATGACTTCATAATCATTGCAGTCTCAGTTGACACTAAGACGCCCTGCACCAACAGAGAGGCAAAAGGAAGGAATATCTCTTCTCGAGCTCCGCGTGAAACCCACGTCGGCGATACAGCACGCGCCCCCTGAAGAACCTTCTGGTCCTAAGCCCCGCCTTGTGATACACAAGATGGTCCTCGTTGATCTCAAGAGTTACGCAGGGGGACAGGCAGTCGGATGATTTCACCAGGTAGAGCGAACTGTATGCAGTCAGCACGTCTGTGACTAACTCTGCCATGGACAGTCCTTTTCATCAATCGTGGGCCCCAATGGGTTTAGGGAAATCTAACACGATCGGAGCGCTTCTCTTTGTATTTGGTTCCCATGCTTTATCGAAGATGCGCCAGGGCAAGCTCTTGAAGCTTATCCACAACCCCGTACCGTATCTATATTTGCATGAGTGCAGTGGTGAAGTTGAATTCCGCGCGATCATAGACCTCTTACGTTCCTTCACGTGTACAAGTCACTCAACTCCATTCAGTCCGCATCCGGAGTGTATCCTGTCGTCCAAAGCTCTTGTGGATCGTAGAGACGGATAAGGCAAAGTAAGATCCAGAGAGCAAGGAGGTGCTCGCGTGGCTGAAGCTGGCGAACGAGCATGTGAGGGCTCTCGAGTCTCAGCCGGCTGTGGCAGCACTATCTGTGGAAAGTGTTTGGAGAATCACGAGCAGTTTGGCGCACAAATTGTGTGTATTTTTCACCTTTCTTCCTCTTGTCTGT
>PVYE01005277.1:22196-46067 GCA_002995055.1 Rhizopogon rudus
AAACATTTTCCCATACCAAGGGGCTTGCCCGTCTCGCGGCAGTCTCCCCCGGGATATGGCACACATGTCCCACAGATGTTGTACAGCTATACGCTCAAGCGCAAATGCTGGTATGTTTGAATCATTCCTCAATGTTAGGCACACGAGCGTCAAAGCTGCAATTTGGCCCAAAGTGGAACTTTGCAAAGTCGCGTGGGTCCGCGGGATAACGAAACACGAAAACCTTATTGTACAGGACTCAAATGCCATTCCTGGTTTGAGCCTGTTTCCAAAGTATGTGCAGTTATAATCTCGAGCACAAATGTTGGAATCGCTTCTCAATTCGGCATCGTGATGTCAAGGCGACGTTCGGCCATACGGTGGCACCGTGCAAAGCTACCTAGGATCGCGGGACAATACAACACGAAACCTTACTGAGCCCTGTTGGAAAAACCATTTGCTTCAGTTGAATCAATATTTGAATTCTCCAAGTGCGTACAATCTTGATGTGTTCCCATGGCTCCAAGTGGCGAATCATACATCGCAGGTTATGAATTATAATTGACTGAGACCGAGGTACTAAGACGTGACAGAATGTTGTACGCGCGCTGGAGTACTTGTGATAAGTAAGTCACGTACTCTTGTTGGATGCTACCAGACTGATGCAATTGCAGGGCCAGGATTTGAATGTCTCCCATCGAGACAAGAAGATACCTGGACGCGAGGTATTTTTCAGGGAAGCAAAGATCCTTGAGCTTGGTGTGCTCAAGTTGTTGTAGGGCAGCCCTCAATTCTATGTTGTAGTAACTTGTAAGTACCTCGGTGTCAGAGTACAGTGTTCCGTAGACACAGATACCTTTTGTTATAGCAGAGGGTCTACTGTGGCATAGCCTCTTGGGTAAACCGTTTCGCTTGCAATATGGACTTACTGGCACAGACATCTTCCGATTGACACGGTAGCAGTATAACCCGCAATTGTTACATAATGTATTTAACCCTGTGGATCATACAGATTCATACTCGAATCTAGAAATTGAACGGCATTTTCCGTTATACTTTGGCGCTATATCGAATGAATTGACTTCACGTCCATTATAAACACCGTCGAAGATGTGTTGGATTTATCCCGTCCGACTGCATGCAGTTTCCTCTATCCTTTCTCCGTCATTCTGCGCCTTGACACTACCTCATATGATGAGCTCCCCAGTTGGGCCCCCATCTCATACTGAGTTGGACAACCTTGGTATCCTTTTCGTGGGCTTCATAGCTTCAACATTCCTATACGGCATGACTTTCTTTCGCAAGTCGTTTTATTCTTTCTCACTAAACCTGTCTCATGATGTTCTCTATTAAATTCTTGCAGAGTCATACATATATTTTTCTCGATACCCAAACGACCATAAATGGACAAAAGTCTTCGTGCGTTCCTTCCCTTTCCATCGAGTGCCGTTCTGACGTCTTCACTTCGTTGCAGGCTGGGTCACTAAGGTAAACATAGTTTCAGCTCTGAACTTATATTGGACCTCACATATCTTCAGCGGCCTCGATCTCATTTCAACAGCGCTAGGTACGAACATTCCATGACATGTGGTTTCTGTCTTCCTGATCGATATTCACAGTCACTTACTTGTAAGCGCAGTATCGTATTACGGTCTCCCATTTTTAATGCGCATGAACAGGTTATATTACTATCTGATTAAAATGTTCAACGTGGAAGTAGAGGTCATATACGCCACACCGTAAGTGCCGAGTTCGCGAAATGTATAAACTCGGACATTCATAACCTATGTTCTCCAGTGTTTCCTGTGTAGGTCAACTTGGCGCGTGACACATTTGTTGTTTACTTACTTGTCTATCATACAAAGGCACAAGATCTCCTTGCAGTGAGTCTACATTCCAGAACGGGCTTTCGACGCATCTCACCGCGACATTTTAGAGCATTATCGTGTTGATCACGCACTTGTAAGAAAATAAGAGATTCCATAGATGATATCCTCTTACCCTTCCCTCAGATTTTTTGCTCATCGACTTTATACTGGTGAGCCAAGAAGTCTTCGTGTATTTTGTTGTCTCATCATTTACTCAATAGTTTGCGGTGGTCCTACGAGTATCACGTCAAGAATGGTCACTCTAGCCGTGGTACGTCTTTGATATTTGCGCTCAGTCAATTCCGTTGATCCCGTTGTAGTGCTTCTTCGCTTTCATCACCTTTGGTTAGTATACACGCTTTTGTTCGTAAATCTTGCTTAACATGGATTTCCGACATCTGCAGTGTTCGGCTTGAGTGAGTATTTTTATGTTATCCAATTGTAATCCTATTAACGACTGGACAGCTTCGGTAGCGCAGATGTAAGTGGAAATGAACATAAATCAGTTCTGGATTCCGCCGCTGATTTGTTTATCAGTTCTCAACACGGGGACCTCACTGCGTTGGCCTCGCCTTCTATGGCAGTCAGTGCTTCGGTTGATTTCAGCACCGGGAGAATACTCAATCCGTGGATTATAGGTTGTCGCTGGCATCAGCCAGGGCTTCGCGGCTGCCGCGAACATGATCATTTCCATCGCGATGTTTTGGTCATTGCGTCCAGCGCGTTACCCAGATATGCTCATGTTAGCGTTTCGTATCGCCTGATACAATCAACTGCTGACCAGTCATCTTCAGGCCTGCGGGAGTGCTGGAAAATGTTGTTGCGGTGTGGATCAGTCGTGGCTTGGGATTGACGTAAGTTTACTTTGCGTCAGTGTATGAAACCTACTCACGTTTCTATTGGCTAGTGTCGTTCAGTTGGCGTGCGTTGGAGCAGTAGGTGGATACCCGCGAAGCAGATCTTAAATAACGTCATCGATATAGTTCATCGCATTACCAACAAAACCATACTGGATAGCGCTCCAAATGGTAACATGTAGGGGTGAGTTTTGTTCCTCACTGAACTCGTGCACAAGTTTATGGCAGAACGTAGTTTGTGTCAACACTCTTCTGGGACTGTAAGTGATTCACCTGGCACTTCTTCAACACGCTGCCATTTTGTGTCAGGTTCAACGCCCGGAAAGTTAAGCGTGGTGTCGGTTTCAATGCAGAAGAAACACTATCCTTTCGAAACGATAGCTCGAACAATCACGATGGTATACCAACCCTTCGTTTCCGCAAACCAACGACCACGAAGGCGGTGAGCTGCACGCCTCTAGCCGCATGTATCCAGCACTGACTTAAGGTTATCACACCACAGACAATAACATTTACACGACAGGATATGGACAGCGGGGCTGTCGACATCGAGGACATCGGGGATACAAGTAAACCTTCTGAGCATGACGAGAATATGGTTTGTTTCACATACGAAATTGAAGGTGTCCCTCTCACCCATTTGTTGTAGAGCTCCACTCGTTCTCAATACAGCGAACGACCCGAAGAGAAGACAAGGTTGTCATCCGAACTGTAGATTTAGTCGTCGTTTCGAGTTTGCGATTCGCTGGTTGCATGCTTCTCGATATTGCTGTACTAATGCTCATTCCCGCACTTACTTTACTTTCTCCCCCACATTGTATTATATTTTCCAGTCGACATTACTTACGCATCGGGATTCTAACTCAGTCCCATCATCACAAACATAGTGGATATGTACTATATTAATGGACTCACGAATACATAGATAGCTTACCGCATATATTGTACGTACCATCTATATACGAAGGCAATAATTTTTCAGCCGGAAGGATCTTTTTGTCGGACCCAAGAATTGTCCGTGATCTTAAAGCATGTGGAGAATCGAAGTATTAAGGCACCTCGATAGCAGGTCCTCAACCGACGATCTTATCGCAATCGCCGGACCTGCCAGGGTCGAAGCTGAAGGCTACCAATGCCCGTGAAACAGCCATTTTTCAAAGCAAGGCCGACGGATCGATTGGCAACGAATTCCTAGCGTCGGACATTTTTCCTCGGTTAGTACCATGCATGATTTTATATGCTAGCGATACATCTTTACATCGATGCTTGGGATAAATAACGTTGCGATGAAAGCGTTCACCGTATCATGTATGCGTCAGCAAATAAAGGTCGGATCAAAGATCTATAGTAATATACACGCTGCGTGCACAGGCGTTCGCAAAAATGGGGGCTCGCCTGACGCGGGTCCGCAATGCCGCGGTGCCTATGGCTGGCCGTCATCCCTACGTGATGCTCCACTTACTTACTGCAGCCTGCACCAGGCGGCCCATCTCCTCACGTGCCTTCTTCTTCGCGCTGTCGGTGATACCTACAAGTGCATCGAGGGCGCGAGGCGATGTCTGTAGGGGGTCAAACTCGAGGACGTGCCCATCAGAGGTCGTCAGCGCGACGACCGCGCGGGCAGAGGATGAAGAAGGCAGAGGAGCTGGCATGGTGGACTTGGGCGTCTGTGGCTCCGGGATAAAAGCTGTCGTGCGTGAGTTGGTGCGCGAGTGCGTGCGATGATGGGTTTGAGTTTGTGAGTTTGCCCGTGAGTGTGTTTGGGAGAAAGACGGTTGGGTGGAGGAAGAGGGGACGACTGAGACGGATGGATCACGTCGTATGACTATGCTGTTTACGCGTCTTAGGGTCTTGCCTTCCTCTAGCGTATCTAGTTGTGTCTCCCTTCCTTTTCCCTTCTTCTTTACATCTGTGCCATCAATACCCTCCCTATCTTGCGTAGCAAACCAGTCCGAGCCGAGTTGATATGGATTAGTTAGCGGAGACCCATTTATACTCAGCATGCTCTCGTTGCGGCGAGGCGCACGGAGTGCAGGATACACGGGAGTCTTGGCGGGTAATGTGGGGGCAAAGGTTACACTGCTTGGTGGGCGCTTTGAGGGAGATGTCCGGAGGGTTGACGGTTTCTGCGGGCTGACGGAGGGGAAGCGGAGATTCGTACGGAATTGTCCGGGAGTACGCGGGGCTGCAGCAGAGAAAGTGCGGGTGAGTTTTGCCGTTCCCGTGTTAGCAAGTGGGGGCTTCTTCTTGGGAGTGGCAAGCATGATCTTCGCTGCACGAAACATGTATCAGGCAAAGCATTAGTGCCAAATTGCACACACGTACCATTCTTGACGGCGCGCTCGCCCTCGCTGGCCTCTTCCCATTTGCGCTTGCGAGTCTCACGGTCGATTTCGAGGTCTGGTGGAGCGCCGCCCACCAATCCACGAAGACACGCTTGGATATCGCCATTGTAGGTATCTGCAAACTCGCCCATGGTCACACTGCGCACGAGTTTGGGAATACGGGAGATGAGTCCATCTTGATGAAGGCGAAAGTTTTTGAGAGCGTCTGCGAGCCATTCTTCAAGCTGGCGAACACGATGTTCAACTGTGCACGGAGATCGGGGCAGAAACTTCAGTGAAGCAAAAGCGAGATGAGGCGAAATCAAGGGGTTGCACCTTCAATATCGAGATTCTGCAGGAGCTGTTGTTTTTCTTCCGGAGTATATTTGCGGGATGTGTCGGGGATGTGCATCTTCACGATCAGAACAGAGAAATAGACAAAGTCCAAATTGAATGGACGAACAGCCAAATGGAAACACGTGATCGCGTCGTAAGTCCACGGACCATTCGTGGTCCAGGGAGTATCGGCCGGGTCTGATGTGGTTTGAGTTACTACAGCTGTTCGGCAGCCCACGGCGTTCTCTTCTCATCCTTCATGACACCAAAAAAAGAGGTTTACCTTGTCATTGGCGGCAGCGGGTTTGTTGGTCGTCACATCGTCGAGCACCTTCTTGCCCGCGGTGACATTGTCTCTGTATTCGACATTGTACAGCGGCATCATGACGTGGACTTCTATTCTGGCGATATTACGGATGAGTCCCGACTACTGGAGGTTTTCACCAAGGTGGGCCTATTCCCTCACTTCATGGTCAACGAGCGCTAACTTTGCCTGGGATGTAGACAGATACGACTTGCATAATTCACACCGCCTCGCCACCGCACGGCGCCAAAGACCCAAGTATCTATTACAAGGTCAACGTCGATGGTTGCAAAGCTGTCATCAGCGCAGCCCAAGCAGCTGGCGTGCAAAAGCTAGTGTACACTAGCAGTGCAGGCGTCGTTTTTGACGGGGGTGACGTCGTAAACCTCGATGAACGTGCTCCGTTCCCGGAGAAGTCATTTGATGCATATAACGACTCCAAAGCTCAAGGGGAGAAGCTAATTCTCGAGGCCAATGGAAAGGGTGGCCTACTGACTGTTGCTTTGCGGCCTGCAGGCATATTTGGGTATGTCATTTATTCATATCACCGAATGATGCACCTTGATACAACGCAATACCCCCAGTGAGGGTGACCGCCAAATGATGGTGGGTCTTTACCAGGCCTACCAGCGTGGACAAACCCACTTCCAAGTTGGAGACAACAATAACCTCTTTGACTACACCTATGTTGGTAACCTCGCCCATGCACACCTCATTGCCGCCGACAAGCTCTCTTCTCCGCCACTGGCTAACTCTTCCCAAGAGACCCTAACTACCGACTCCCTCAAAGCTGCACTTCATCTCGACCGCGCCCTCCAGCCCATCAATGCAACTGTCCCGCCCAGGCGTATCCCGACATGCGAAGCACGCCCCTTAGGACCATACGTCACACTGCCTCCTGACGCTGCCGCCATAGAGGCAGCCTTCAACGCCCCACGCGACCCACACACTCCCGCACATCCGATCCTGCGATCCCGGTTCGACCAGTTCTCCGATAACGCGATCGAGCTCGCGGACGGCTCTCCGCTGCAGGTAGCAGGACAGGCGTTCTTCATCACAAATGGTGAGCCAGTGTACTTCTGGGACTTCATGCGCGTTGTATGGCTTGCGCTCGATCCGCCCTCGTCAAAGTCATCCTCAGGCGTCTCGGAGCGCGCACAGAGGCATCCTTGGGTGATACCCAGGAGCTTTGGGATGGTGCTTGGTTTCCTTGCGGAATGTTGGGCTTCCTTGATTGGAAAAGAAGCTGGGTTCACGCGATATCGGGTCGGGTATAGCTGTGCTACACGATACCATAATATTGAGAAAGCAAGGCGTGTGCTGGGATATGAGCCGGAGGTCGGGCTAGAGGAGGGTATAAGAAGAATGGTGGAGGTGAGTGTTGGCTTTTTTATTATTTCTACCCGGTTGATGACTTTCCTTCCTTTCCGTGTAGTGTTTCAAGAAGGAGAACAATCTTCCGTGATGACTGTCGAGTGCTGGTTGTCTAAGCTCGGACTACCTATCTATACCCCTCGCATTCTTGTATGCTCATCGTACGCTATCTACATACCCGCGCGGCTGTTGCTTCGTTTCATCACAGATGTCTATGTAGCGCAATTAGACTAATTTTTTTTGGCAGTGATGTCATAGTGATGGGCGAGAGAGAGAGAGTAGTATATCATGAGTCGAGTTTTATTAGAAGGAACGACTACCTTCCTTCTACTAGGTCTAACTAAGGGAGACTATGAGTCAAGTAACTCGAGATATGCCGCCCGACAAATTATCCCAGCACGATCGCGAATTTTGACAAGTGGAAGCAATTCTCCACATCTGTAGCGGCGTCAACCGAGGGTCTTGATAGCGCAAGGAATCCATACCTCTGTGCCTGCTGTTGCAATTCTAACAGGACTAACACTGGGACAGCGCCAATTGCGAAGCCTTCTCCACGGGACAAGGACATGTTACCCGTGGTCACGTACCCGACGATAGACGAATGTGGAGGAATGGGTTCGGGGGTCTAATCAGAGAGCAAGTCAAACCACAACTGCGACATCAGACAAAAAGGTACGAACCTCATTCTTTTCTGCATCGTCTCGCTTCTTGCCCTTCTCCTTGATCCACTTCTTGGCTTCGGCGTCGTCAACGCAGTAGATATTGGCGAGATCATTTGGGGCACCCCGACCGAGCATCTTCACACGGACCATGACCAATGCACCTTTCAGGAGGTCCTTGGGGCGACGACTGGCATCGAGTGCATCCATGCCACGCTTCGTCCTAAACCTGTTGATCTCTGCAAGGAGGCCCGCGCCATGATTAAACATCTGTGCTACTTTGGCGAGGATAGCTGGCACTTCTGGACCATGGAGCAACCACTGGCGCACGGTCGGTACTCTGTCAACCTCCATTGTGTCTTGAGGCTCTCTTTGCGCCGGTACCAGGTCTTCATCGCCACTAGGTGCTGAAGGGAGCCCTAGCACAACCTCCCAGTCCGCCTGCCACGGACTCCGGGTACCAAGCTTCTCATGATTGGCCCTCTTCGCCGGTGGCGTCCGCTCCCACTTCGCCTTCTCCTCCTCAGCGCGCTCGCCCCAATGCTTTTCGTAGAACCTCGTAGAAGGGAAATCTCTCGGGAAGTATGGAGTGCCCGCTTCAAAGGCTTGCGTGCCCCGCTCACGCTGCCCGCCGACGCGTGTGCCCGTGTGTGTCAGTGAGGATAGAAACGACATGCCCCACCCGGCAGGAAAAATGAGCGTCCAGCCATGGATGCCGTGTGTGCTGGAGGGCGCTTCCAGTGAGCGCTGGATGAGTAGCAGTGGTATACGGTCGTCCTGGCGGAGGGGATTGAGAGACGTGCCTGGAACAAGATTCTTTGCACACGAGTTACTCATTGGATTCTAGTACGACAGCCAAGCAAGGGTTTTACCTTGGAGCGGCGCTCATCGAGATCTTTCTTCTTGAATTTAGGCTTCTTGAGTGCTGAACGCTTTTCTTCGTCCCAGATTTCGCTTTGAGCAAGGATGGCGGCGGGGAACGTCATCGCAGGGGCGGTCGCGTGTTGATCATTCGTTCTGAGTTTAGCGTTCTTGGGTGGAAACCTGGGTCGCAGGTAACTATCTGGACAAGTTAGGTAGCCAGAAACACTTACTTGAGTCGTGGGTCAAGGACTTTCATCCCGATGACCATTCCCCGCGGTAAGGACGCGGTGGTCTGTAAATCAGTGAGAGACGACCAGAACTGTTTGTATCATCAGAATTTATAAGGAAGTCAAGTAAGGAGCGAAGGCACCGTTTTGAATTCTTGCCTGCCTTCATCTGCAACTGGAGACAGGGCACCCTTGATGACCTGACTTGCCTTAGGACCCATGATTTCGAAAACATTGACACTGCCTCGCAGATCGGCTATCTCTATTTCTGCATACACGTCTTTATGTCGCTGTTTCTCAGCTTCAAGGGCCAAGGAAGCGGATTTGTGCAACGAGTCGAAGACATCATCGAATACTGCGGGGTGCGAGCGGATCCAGACTGTTCTCGCGGAGCTTTGTGGGGCAGCGTCAGCTGATTGCTTCTCCTTCCCTTTACGCTTGCGTTTCGAGGAACCTTCTGGTGGGGACGCTTTAGTCGGTGCCGATGTGGTCCCAGCAGATAGTGGACGCCACATGATCGTTATTGGGGCGATCAAGTCCAAAGGATAGCTTCCTGGTTCGTATATATCTGTCTCAAGCACGCGAGCACCAGACACTGATCTGACGGATAATTAGTTCAGCTTCTCCATTAACTCTCATAGACCGACCGCTTCATCCCAGTGCATTGAGGATCGCAGCAAACCTCCAGGATGTGTTGAATAATATTTTCAGGCCCTTTGATTTCTATGAGAGAGTAGTATGAAGCATCATGCAAGATTGATCCATGTACGGAAGCTCGGTGCGAGGGACGGAATGACTTCTCTGTCGGGGTTACTGCCTGGACAAAGGATCAAAAGGGGCACACAATTCAAAACTAGAGACGAACGAGTCTATACCCCCACATATTTTCCATTTTCATCCGTTTGGCGTGCCAAATGTGAGTCTCGAGCCAGGACTTATCGCCTGTCAAACACCAGTATAAGATACGGAGCAAGTGAGTTACGTGATTTACTGACGCTGTCGCTTCAAGAAGGATTCGGTGCGGTTCACTTGCTTTGCTTTTCCTCGCTTGGGCTGCTGGCCACGCCCAAGAATGCGCCGCTTGACCGGATCCATCTGACAAGTACAATGAGGAAAGTTGCGTTAGCAAGTAGTTTGCACCTCACCTCGGCACGTGCTTTCTCTCGCAAGCGCAAGGGAACTCGACGGACATCGTGGCTCGCTGCCCTGCGTCGTAGATGGCGGGGAAGGGTTTGCCATGCGCGATGCGTTGTGCTTTCCCTGAGGACGAAAAACATCAGTCGTCAAATGACTCAAGACACGTGCTCCTAACCCTGCCGTCTTGATCGCCTTCTGCATAGCATCAATCTCATACGCTCGAGCCTAGCGTTATGCAATTGGATGGCATATGACTAGAGAAAGTAAAAGAACATACCTCTGTAAATCTCTCCACATCGATTGATCCGGGCAATCCTCGCATAGCTGTGTTTGAGGATTATGTCGAGTAAAGACAGAGCACGCAAAGGATGCTTACAGTCAAATCGAATGGTCGTACTTGACGGTCCAGCAAGCGCGTTCCCTGAAGATTGGACACCCCCACTACCACTGGTTGACGCAGCTGGCTGAACTGCAATTGTTCGAGCATCTGCAACTTTGAGTTTCTTCCGTTCCCGAGACGTCATTTCCTCTGTCTCATCCTTCTTACGTTTCGAAGCCATTTGTGCTTGATGATAGATATCTTTGCCAACAAACCAAGATCTAGCTTCAGCACTGATGGAAAAGACAGGAATGGGGAGGTGATTCAAGGTGGATGCAAAATCCAAGTCTAAGCACTTTCTGCCACAGACGCGACAAACGACCGGCTAACCCCGAACACCTCCTTCCTTTCTCCATCATGCATATGGTCTCGCGTTGTCTGGTTCGCACACCAAAACTCGCTCAGCGCCCAGGTGCACGATTACTGTCGACGACAAGCGTGGTGCGAGAAGAGACATCTACTTCACCCAACCTAGGGTCAGTGCAGCCGCAGAAGAGACCAGTCGGAGGCTTCCGGGGAGGGTAAGCACTACTGCACGCGCTTTCACAAGTGATCTCACTCTTTCTCCTTGCTACTCGCAGGATAATTGGGTTTCTATTTGGTTTCTCGCTAGCTTCCGCGTTTGCTGCATACCATCTTCTGGACGAGTATAAGCTTGCTTCCGCAGCGCTGCAAGCGAGCGTAGAGGAGCTGCAAGCAAGCACAGAAAAGGTTTGGGACTTAGCGCCCCGGTGGAATATTCTGTTCATGCCATGTATACCTCCTTCAGGTATCTGCACATGTCCGTCGTATTGAAGCAGTGGAGAAGGATTTGAAGGCGCTGTCGCAGAGCTCGGCAAGTAAAGACGAACTATCAAGGGTTCGTGCAGAGCTGAAGAAGGTATATGATGGTTTGCACATTGGTATGTTGTTACGCCTAGACAGTAGTACCTGTGCTCACAGACTTAACCAGAATTCCTTGATTTGAGATCACACGTGTGGGGCATGCGTCAGTTATTTGTGTCTATTCACCCTCTACCTCTGACTAAACTTTGGAATAGAACAAGACTTGCATGCGTTAGCCAAGAAAGATGCTACGACTGTTCGCGTATAGAGCGTACCATACCTATAGAATGCTCCTTGGAAGACTTGCTTAATCTCGAACAACGCTTTAAAATCGTATGCGACAGCAATAGTCCCATTTGATTGTGCTTCCTAACCGTATGTTTCGATGTACCTTTGTGGTTTTACTAAACTCTAGATCGCAATGAACTGCAAGAATTCATAAAGAGGAATTTCCATATTCCCTTTGATTAAGACATCGCTGTGAAGTTCGACACAGAACGAGCCCGAGGAAATCGGTCTACTGTGATCGGCTCTTCAGCCTGCTTTTACCTCAGCACAAAGCGCCAGAATTGTTGTAAAATTAGACACCCACCACCCAGCACGGCATACTGGATATAACCACCTCGACGCCCTTCATTCTACACTTCGCCTCCAATATCTCACAATCCTGGAATCGCTGCCGCGGGTCCTTGTTAAATGTCAGGACTTTAAGATTGGGATGCGCGTTCACTGCAGTAATAATTGGCTGGAGTGATATGCAGGAATGGTAATCCCGAATTCCGAAAGCAAAGTGTTTAATGGTTGGCGGAAGATCGGGTACGAGTGGACGATATGGGGATGGTTCAAGTCCATAAAGCACCAGCTCTTCGAGCGCAGTGCACATGCGGAGCAGAGCGACAGAATCGTCGTTGTAGCACCATAAGCGAAGCGAGTGGAGCTGAGGGGCGTGAAGAGCAAGAATATTTCGCTCCGTTAGGCATGGTAGTTGTCGCAGTTCTAGGATGCGGAGGGAGTCGACGGATGATGCAAGTAACCAGCTTAGCACTTTTGGCGCTGGGAAAACCGAGAGTACGAGGTCATACAAACAGACTTCTGCACCATTTCGCTGTCTCAATTCTCCAGCGTCTTCGGCATTCCTCTCTAACGGCGGCGATGCAGTAGTACACCACGGCAACGTACGAATACGGCTTCCAACCTTGAGAAACTGGATATTGGGCCATATCCTAAGCAAGTGGAAGAGGATGGGTGATTGTGTCCCGTGGTGCACCACAGTGAGCGCTTTCAATCTTTGTCCTGCAACTCTCAGCTTCTCCAGCGTCTCCTCCTCTTCGATGTTCATTCCGTAGAGGCTCAACACAAGTTCATATACGTGAGGGCAGGCTTGCAGAAGTGTTGCAACTGTCATTGGACCGAAGCTCTTGTCGCTGATCCGTGAGATGGACATGGCCAGGGTTCGTACGCAGTTACCCAAAGCTCTCCCTCGGGCCGCTGAAGAGAGTAGTGCTGCATGGAACGTGTGTATATTGTTGTTGCTCAGCTCAGTCGCTGAGCGGAAGAGCAGGGATTGGGCAGGTCCTGACCACGATCTGCACACTAGTGCGCAAGCTTTGAGGTGCTTGTAGTTAGGGGTACCTGATGAGGTGTAGTACTCCTTCTCTAAGACATGGAACAAAAGTTCAAGAGGAAGGGAAAACATCTGCGAAAACTGTCCGTAGATAGACCTCTTTGCAAGCAAGCTAGCGGTTATGTGAGGTGACAGTAATAGGATAAGGGCTAGAAGTAGCCCATTGTGTTCTTCTATATTACAGGCTCAACCTTGAGCAACAATCATCATACGGGAGGATTCATATTTCTGCCTCACAATAAAGGCTCTTCGTATCTCGAAACCAGCCACCTTATTTTGGCGAGGAGGGCTAACGGGCTTTAGTTACAGGATCGCCATTTTTATGTCGGTGTGAGTGAAATCAGCTAGCTTTTTCAATAAAGATGATCGTATTTGGACACGGCGGAAAGGGACCACATCATGATTAGATTTTTCAGAATCCTATCACGGATGACCCCTGAGTATTGAATCCAGTTCTCGCAGGCCCTCGCGAACCTGGATTTTCGCCGTAGTACTGGCGCATGGATTCCTATCACAGAGAAGTGGGATATTCAACCCCCAGGCATTGGTAGCATCGTGAACAGGTCCAAATATCATTGGTCTCGTTTATGACGACAGATCTTATCTTCAATAACCTTGTTATCGTGCGGGTGGGGAGTGGTTAGGAATTCGAATCTCTGCACTCCACCACTCGTGATTTCAGAGTTCATCAGTGGGTTGGATTTTACTACAGAGTACTACAGAGTGCTCTGTAGTAGTCTGTAGTGTGCCGTAGTGAATTACGTTTTCCTGATGTTGCCGTTCCCGACTCCCGACATCAATCTTTGCTGCACAATCATCTATGATCTGATGGTCACTGATCAGGATTCAGCATCGCTACTGAAATACAAATATACTTGAAGGTATTGAATCACCTTGTCTGGACACGAACGTTTGAACGGTTGCAGGAGAGAGCTCATACTAGTAAGTGAGTAACAGTTTAACTCTTTTGGGCGTAGTCTTCACATACGCACAGGCAATCCTAGGCAATCCCATTGGACTGTCTCATCGGATGATTCCGCTTTTCCCTAGTAGGGCAGACGTTCCCTAGAGGGCTCCATGTGCCTCATCGCATTTGAAATTTGAAAGATGATCAATCAGCGCTAGCGCTCAACACCCAAATGGTACATCAATATTATGATCACATAACCGCATCGGAGGCAATGCAATGGCATCAGCTTCGTTATAGTATGTGGGTATAATACGCTGAGGTTACCATGAAATTGGCCTAGTCAACAATGTCCTCCTCAACGTCGAACGTCTTGCCCCAGGACCTTAACCCGGGGAATACATTCGGGGCGCTTTTCATTGCGGTTACTCTTGCGGCAGTGTTAGTAAACTCTTTCAAGCTTGCTATTCAGTCAAGCTAAACATTTTTTGTTGTCACAACATCTCACGGAACAGTCTCTTTGGCATGACAAATGTTCAAGCTTTTATCTACTTTCAGACGCATAGAGACACAGGGATGTCATTATATAAGTTGGTTGTACGTTCATGCTGCTTCCTTTTCAGTTCAGTTCTTGACACTATGTCAGGTCATCTGGCTTTGGTAGGTATCGTTCAAGTTGGGATGAATCGTCGAGCATGTCGAGACTACAGTTCATTATGATCTTTTAGGATACTTGACGCTCTGCACCTGGCCTTGATCACTCATTGCGTCTATTACTACTTAGTGACCAGCTACGGGAGCACCCTCAGTATCGACACAGGAATCGTATGGAGTTTCAAAGTGGGTTTCTACTACTTCGGCCTTCCAGCAGCTTCTAATATCATTGACGCTTCGTGCAGCTTCAAGTAGTCCTCGACGTAAGTCGTATTTCCTGGACTTTATGATCCACCTCAGACATGCACTACGCAGGCTTGTATCATCTATGGGGTACACGTGTAAGTTCGATGAGAACAGTGATATATGCAACAATCGACTGACAAGTGATACTTTCCTGGTCAATAGTCTGTATGCCTATCGTATATGGATAGGTATGTGTCCCCCGTCAATGAATTTGTGGAAACTTATGCGGTGCACATAGTCAGTAAAGGTCGATCAAGAGTTATCCCTGGAACGGTGGTGGGTTTGTTGACGTACTAGGTCATTTCATTCTGCTGATCTAAGTATTAGGCAACAATTGTGGTTCTGGGTTCAGGTGAGTTTGTGACATGAAGACACTCTTCACTTATCTTGAAAATCTCATCAGGTGTTGCCATTGGTAAGCGTTTGATGGTACTATAGCTGTCAGCTCATCAGTTTAACCCAATGACAGCCCTTATTTGGGCAATGTAAGTGAAACAGTGTATTTCCTACCAGTGACATGCTAACTCGGGTGAGTAGATATCAATGCCATGTGTTCTGGGATTTGACTAAAAATGCATGGGCAACATACATGACCTTGGCCACGATTTTTTTTGGGGACGTCATGATTGCATCGTCGCTATGCTATCTCCTCGCTACATCCCGTACTGGGTTTGCTAGGTAAGGAGTTATCATTTTACCGGATGTGACATGTTAACATGGCGTGTTCAGCTCAGATTCCTTATTAACAAAGCTGATGGTTTACATCATTAATACTGGCTGTCTGACGAGGTATTACTCCTTCCAGCCCACATCATACACGGACTCATATTTTGTGCAGTGTAGTTTCACTAGCAGCCATTATTACAGTGAGTTTGCAGTTGCTGCACTGTCCAACTCGTCTCTGAGGGTCACCTACAGGGCGCACTAATGCCGAACTTGGTCTCCCTCGGTATTGAATTTTTAATCGCTAAATGTATGTCCAAAGGAACATCTAAGGGTCATACTGACCAGTGGCCGTTTCAAGTATATGTCAACTCATACCTTGCACTCCTGAATGCGCGATACTACCTCCAGCCCGACGATACAAAGGTGGTTGAGATTTCAGAATTCCGCGCCCATCGCCCGTCGCTTCGCAGTAGAGAGTTGGAAGTCGACGAACTCCAGGAATCCCGGAAGAATGTGTTCAAACATCCCGATGGTCACGATGGGCTATATTCCACTCGCCCTGCTCAGGATGTCATGGTTGGTACTGTTGATGGAAGAGCATGAGAAGACTCGACGCTTTGGCCATAGCGACTAATTGCGGTGATGATGGAGACGGCTTCTTCCCTTGATGGATAATATGGTATGCATAGATTATTGTTAGTTCATCTCCTCACGATGCAAATAAATTTTCATATATAATATGGGAGGAATCAGTGCATGCCCCATTAATTCTACAGTATTATTGGTTATGGTGATGGTACCTCGCGCACATTATCACAAGTACTTCACAAGTCTAACTATGAACGCCCCTATAGTGAGAGTTTCCTCGGTTGCCTTTGGTGGTTAAACCATTGCTCCAAAGTTTAACACAGACCGAGTCCGAGGAGATCGATTTGCTATGATTAGGTCCTCATCCTGTTTTACATCAGCACAAAACTCGAGCATCGTTATAAAATTTGACACTCAAAGTACTCACCTCCCACCACAATTCCGATTTAACGACCTTGACACCCTTCGTTCAAGTTCCGCATTTCGTCTTTAATATCTTATAATCTGCGCCCGCGGCGCTCTGCCCCAACTGCATTTTATATGTCAGCACTTTAAGATTGGGGAGCGCATCCACTAGTACACAAAAGAACTGGAATGCGGTGAGGTAGCTTGTGTGTCAAGAACATGCATCGGGATGGTATAACTACATGTACGTAGAATGCGTGCGGATATTCCCAGTGTGACCAACAATTAGCAAACAACCATAAAAAACAACAACAAGTCCATCAGAAAAATTTCAAATGAATGAGGCATCATACGCGCAACAAACTCCAAGGGAATGTGAGGTCCGTTCGGGAAAGACAGGCACAGAAAGTAAACGAGAGTGAGTGCATGTTGAAAAAAACACAGTACAAAACAGTCAGTCATCGCACGACACCCACAAAGATCGCGACCAATGCTACGGCACCAATCAGGGCCAGGACGGCAGAGCGAATGACCACCTCCCACTGGGCCCGTATCACTACAGGCGAATGCACGCGCGTCATCGGTGCTCTGAAAGCGGGAACGCCTGCGGTGAAAGAAGGAACCATGAAGGAGAGAGGGGAGCGTAGAGCAGAGGTCGATGTTGGGGATGGAGTGTACGAATCAGGTGAGTGGAGTGAAGAAGCTTGCGAGACAAGCGATAATGGGGGTGGGTATGTGCGCTTGCATTTATACTGCTGCCGCGCTGTGGCAGGGCTCGGGGGGTTGTCTAGGGGAGCGGGGTTCTCGGTTTTCGTTGGAACATTACCAGTGACAACAATCGGGGAAGGGATGTTGCTCCCAAGCCGAACGTTGTTGGCATGGGCGGCGCCCACCCCTCCGAACTTGGGCAGAAGATCGAAGTCGAAGAACTCTTTTTCACTTTGTCGTTTCTGGAACGTTGCCTGCCCATTTGAATTTAGGGCCAGACCACCCGTTTCGAGGTCCACCTCGTGACGAATAAAAGCCGCACTCGGACCGAAGCAACCAGAATCATCCCCGCTCTGTAGCCTGACTTCTTGGCTGTTTCGAACATTCTCGTCGGGAGAGCGATGTTCAAGGGGTGGGAGTGACGTAGCAGGATTCATACGCTCTTGAGTATGGAGCAGTGCAGGAAAAGTGATTGATGATTGAACAGGATGGTAGCGGGATCGATACAAGCCTGTGGCTGTGGCTGGACCTTCAGGCGCAGGTGCATCGTCGAAGTAGGCGGGAGACACTTCAATCTCTCGCAGCTCGGATGAAGAAGTCGAGAGTTCCGATGCTTCAGACGACTCAGTATTCGTACACTCCGAAGATAGCGAGATTGGGCGCCCCTGCATAGGAAGACTGCATGGTGCGGATCGAAGGGACGTGGACGAGAAGTGCACTGGATCATACTGCTTGTCAGAATGCTTAGATATGACGACATTAGGCCGCTTACTGGGATCTGGTCGACGAGGAACTTGTTCAGCTAAAGTGGGGACCATGGGGACAGGCAGTGGCCTTGAAATAGCTGGCCTTGCGAGTTCGAATTTTCGAAGCTGCCTCAGGTCACCGAAGACATAAACCATAATACATATCTGCAAAGTAGGAAGTCAATCGTGCACGATCACCTGGAGAAATGGGATCTACACACTCCATTCAAGCTAGTGATTAACGCCAGCAGACCAAACCAGATACCGGGGAAAGCTGTTAGTCTCCACCACCGTGCGTGAGGAGCACCGCGCCAGTGATCGGACGTCAATGCAAGGGGTAAGATTCCAGCAATGAACAGACAGAGCAATCCAGCAGTAATGCCGCAAGCTGCTCTGCCTGAGCCAACATTGGTAGAAGCTGCATAGACAAAGCGAGAGAGGGACTCTTTTAGCATAGCGCGCACTTCCAATGCCACCTCTGTAAATACGGCAGGATCTGGGTGCCCGTTGTCTGGGTGCCCGTTGTCTGGGTGCCCGTTGTGTGGGTTCCAAGCAGGACCACGAACTCTTGCAGCAAATGCTGAGCTCTGAGATGAATAATGAAAAGGTGCGAGAATATCTGAAGGGATGTCAAGTTCATACTCGGCACTAGGGATGAAGAAGGTCTGTTTTGCTTTCGCGTAAAAAAGAGCGAGCGACGGGTCTGACGGTGGTGAAGTACGAAAGGATTGTTGAGGTGTATGTGGGACAGTGCTAGCGGTAGTAGGGGTAAGTGTAGCTTTGGTGTGCTTGGACCATGTATGATGACGCGTGGTATACTCCTTCAGCCAGAGCAGAAAATAGAGATTTTCGGGGGATTGCTCGACATAGAGGAGATATTCTTCGAAATCCTTGAGACCAAGGGGAGGAAGGTGCTTGCGATCGAGTACATCGTCAAGACGAACGTCCAGGAATGGTGTCACCCCACATGAGCGTACTTTGCCGACAGACGGGGGTGGGTTACAGATGCGATGCTAGTGATATGTGAGGCGTACTGTAGTACACGTATGTACACTGTTAACATACTGGAAATGCTAGAAAGCCCTTCAAGGACAGCCTTGACGTTGGCGGTCTTTCCTGCTGCATGAATCATAGACGGCGACAGACAGCGAAGAGGGAAGTGGTTAGCTATCGATTTTCTTTTGATCTATGTGAATAATTAAATACCAGAACGTCATTTTAATTGACCGGAAATAGGACATCATGCTGCCTGTCCCCGATGACGTGCGTCGACCGAACCTTTGGGCAACGTATGAAACAAAATTTCAAACCATCACACGCTTACGCCGGCGATTCTTGTGCGAATCGCGTAAACACTCGAGAGCTCCGTTGTCATTCCCATCGACGCGCGCCTAATGTCAAGTGAAAATTGACGCTGAACACGGAAGCGAAGAACTGCCGAACAACTACCCGTGAGGTCACTTTGATAACGCAAATTGAGAGGGGAAGATCAGAAACAGTTACCTAGGTAAGTACTTATAAGTTATGATGGAGCACAGGCTCGATGCCGCCTAGACTTGCCAGCAGGCTTCTGTTCGGCGACGTCGTAAGTACCTATGACAGGGTCCAGGCGACCCTTCAGCCACAGTAACTTCGAATGATACGCTTCAAGAGATCGAGGCATAGCTGACTGCGTAGAAAAATCAGAAGTCGTCCAGATTGTTGATTCAAGATGCGTTCTGGTTGCGTTCTGGTATTCAGAATCACGCACGATGTACGATTTGACATCCGGCCCGAGAGTACAAATGACGTATATTAGTAGTCAAAGTACCTTGTACACTTTTACATCGCCCACGGGCCCGTGGGCCGGGTTTGTTGTCTTCACGCCGTGACGCCCCCCACCGAATATCTGCGAGTTAGTCTGCTTCTTGAACGTACAAAGTGCTTGCCCTCTGATGATCTCTGCTTAGTGTGTGGTGTTCTAGGACTGCTGCTCCATGATGCGTCAGTGGATGCAGCACCAGAGATTTCTGAAGGTCTCTCTTTACTGCAGCACAGGGGACAGGATGCATGTGGCATCGTGACTTGTGGACCCAAAGGTCGATTCTTTCAATGCAAAGCCAACGGTATGGTTCGGGATGTCTTCGATGAGAAGGCCATCGCAAAATTGATCGGAGGGATGGGTGTTGGCCATGGCAAGACCTTACAGAACCTAATCTTATCAATTTATAATGCATCACAGTTCGTTATCCAACTGCAGGAAGCTCGGATCACGCAGAAGCACAACCATTTTATGTTAATTCACCCTATGGTATCGTATTTGCACATGTGAGTTCTGCCTTCGAGACTTCTCACCTAGAGCCGACTGACGGCGATCTGCTCAGAATGGGAACCTCATAGACAGTGCTTCACTTTTGCAATCTATGGACGCAACCGCACATAGACATATAAACACATCGTCCGATTCCGAACTTCTACTCAACCTCTTCGCGAACAACCTCCAGCAGACAGGCAAATTCCGTATCAACGAAGATGACATTTTCACTGCTATAGGTGGTCTTATGAAGCAGTGTACAGGCGCATATGCATGTGTTGCGATGCTTGCTGGCTTCGGGATCATTGCATTTAGAGATCCAAATGGCATCCGACCCGTTGGGATGGCTTCCAGAAGTACCAGCTCTGGAAGAGACTACCTCTTTGCAAGCGAAAGCATCGTCGCTGATGCTCTGGGCTTCAGCGAATGGGAAGATGTGAAGCCCGGTCAGTCCTTGTTCCTATTTTCAGTGTCAGTCGCAGCTGCTGATGTTGGCTGCTGGTAGGCGAAGCGGTGATCATCACTCGGTCTGGCGTTTCAAGGAAACGTGTTGCAGAGCATGCGACCTTTGCACCCGATATATTTGAATTCGTGTATTTTGCTCGCCCAGATTCAGTGCTCGATGGCATCAGCGTGTACCGCAGTCGAATGGCCATGGGCGATGCACTTGCTGTCGAAGTTGAGAAGGTTTTAAAGGAACGCAACATCACCGTGGATGTCGTCATTCCCGTTGGTGGTTTCCGTCATCCAACAGATGTTTATTTCTAAGACATTTTTCAGGTCCCTGATACGTCTCGCGTCGCAGCTTTGAATCTTGCTCAGAAGCTCAACTTGCCCTACCGAGAGGGCTTCATCAAGAACCGCTATGTTGGCAGGACATTCATTATGCCAGGCCAACAAATGAGGTAGGACATATTGATTATGAACCCACAAGATTGATGTGCTTTTCACAGACGGAGAAACGTCAGGCGGAAATTGAACGCTATGGCCTTGGAGTTCTCCGGGAAGAATGTCCTCCTTGTTGATGGTAAGCCTTAGAAAACCCGATGGTTACTAGGTCGTATCTTGAAACACATGGGTTCCAGATTCCATCGTTCGCGGTACCACCTCAGAAGAAATTATCCAGATGGCAAAAGACGTCGGTGCAAAGAAGGTCATCGTCGCGAGCTGCGCCCCACCTATTCGGTAATTCCTTCCACCAGTAGTCAATTTCGCCGGATCGCTGACGACCATTCAGGTATTCGAATGTCTATGGCATTGACATGCCGTCAAGGGCAGAACTCGTCGCATACGGACGCAACACCGAAGAGATAGCCGAGGCTATCGGTGCTGATCTTATCGTATTCCAAACTCTTCCCGACCTCATCGCATCTGTGCGACAATTCAACCCATCCATTTCTACATTCGATTGCTCCGTATTCACAGGGGAGTATGTCACTGGTGGCGTCAGCGAGGAGTATTTACGGCAATTGGAGTCGCTCCGCGCGGACAATGTCAGGAACAAGGTGACTGTGAACCCACAGGGAGGCAGCCGCGAAAGTGAGGTCGGTAGAGGCAATGGATTCCGCAATGGAGAGAACGTGGTAGCGTCTAGCGGTCCGATCAATGGCGCGGATGACACGGTTGGATTGCACAACACCTGGAATGTTAGTTGATATACGGTCGCCTCCCCAATAGACAAATAGATATCTATTTACTCGTTGTCCCCAGTTCTAAGGCGGGCTAGATCTATTTCGGCGACGCGACGAGCGTTTCTGCCTAGGGTATAGTATACCAGGGTTCGAGGGATATCCAGTAGATGGCGACACTGGGATAGCGTATAAATAGCAAGGTACACAGCATACACTACTAGTACTGTGGTACGAGAGACGGTCTACAAGCTCTTTCATAATAGATGATGGCTCTAACAAACACAATGCAAGTGAAGAAAATGATTAACTAGGTATGTACAGTGGAGTGTGCAGATCAGATCGATGGTTATCTGGTCGGCATGACACGAGGATTACTGGCTTGTGCTGGAAGCTGTGAAAGGGTGCGGTGCTTCGGCATGAAAAGAGAAGTCATGCGGTCTTTCTTGTTTATTGGAGACTTTAACACCTGTTGTTCCCCTTTGGAAGGTGGAGACTGTGCCGTTTGTGATGGTTTGGGTGGACGATCAGAAGCGGACGCCTTCTGAGGAGTAGCGGGGGCTGGAGGAGCTGAGACTGATGGAGTCGGAGGTGGACCAGATAACTGAGGCGATGCAGGTGGGATAGATGGTCGTTGGTACGTGACTGTCTTAACAGTTACCAGGCTCTTAGTTGACTTGGAAGGTCCTGGTCCTGGTCCTGTTAGGCTGGACGAACTGTGCGGCATGCGTTGCCGCTTAGGAGGAGGAATGATACGAGCCGTGAACATAGAGCTGCGTAGTTTCGTGGCCTCACTCTTTGTCTTCTGAAAGAGCGTCTTGGGTTGACTCGGTGCTCCCCCTTGGTACGCAGTAGTCAATACACAAAGGTTGGAAGAAGTTCAAAAAAAAATCAACATACACCCGCGAGCACGTTTCGGGGGAGGAAGGCGATCGGTGATCTTAACTTCACGTTCTCTCTTCCGTTCGTCCGCTTCCATGCGTTGACTGCGTAGACGGGAACCTAACAGTTCAAGCCGTTGCGCCTCTGCCTCTCGTAATAACTGCGTCCTTTGTGAAGAAATGTCCTGAAACTTAAGAAAGGGCTCACAAAGTACTGCTCGCGCCACGATTTCGGGGTTTCTTGTGAATACTGTTCGGATAAGAGTGGAAATGCTTTGCGACACAAGTGTCGCCATATTTCTTTGATAATATCAGAGAACTGTGGAGAGATCGCTAAATCTGTTGGACTCACCAGAGGTATCATTCTCAAGATACTGCAGGCAGTGGATCAGGAATAAGGGCATGGTGGTAGGAGAGGGAACGAACGGGTGATGATTGTTCCAGACGAAGAAGGGTATCTGCAGAGCAACATTCCAGCACCGGCTTAATCACATCGTACCGTATATGATCATCTCCCAAACTGCTTATAGCTGGAACCACAACCTGCATGAGTCTCTCCAACGATGATGTTGATTGACTTCAGCACGTACAATCTGTGTATGTAGAGAGGACTGGTCACACTAATGTCAACATACGAACACACAGGCAGCGCGATAGAGAACTCACTACGCTGGCAATATGTGACCAACGTGGGCAAACGACGAGACTGGCCCTCGGTCTCGAATAACATCAGAGAGTAAAAGATAGCTTGAAAGCTCTTGAAAGGCAACCTTCCAGACAGATAATAAAGGGGAATGGTTGAGTTAAGTTGAGGTGGCTGCTTGAGCGCAAGCCGCTTTATATAACTTCACTGGAATTCACGCGGGTTGGATTTGAAATTCGGATGCCTTCGAGCATTACTAAATTTGTCCCTCGTTCATTTGTAGATGGCCTTGACACGATTGACTATTAAACTAACTACCGAGTTGTTGTGTTCGTGCTACCGGAGTAGCTCTTCGCTACCTTTCGCTATGCCGGCGCAAGGCTATCACTTTCGACGTCATGTATACTACGAGAAGCTCCTGTGGTTGGACGTCTCGGAGTTTAATTAATCCTGGTAATAACATTCAGGGATGGATGACAGAATTTTTTTACATAGGGAAAATGCAGAGATTTGAACTTGGTCTTATTAGTGCCATTTGTATCATAATCTACCGCTTACGCCCCGAACCAAGATTCAACAAACTCCCCGATATTAAATCCTAACAACCCCAGCATGTCTTGCACCAAATTCGAGTCCATAGCATTCCCATCTCCAGGCTTCATTATCTCCCCACCTGCCCTGATCACATTCTCTACAAATTTTGGCACACACCACCCAAACCATGCCGCAACCCAGACATACCCCAAGAC
>PVYE01005297.1:0-12603 GCA_002995055.1 Rhizopogon rudus
TGCTAGCGACGGTGTGACGAACCTAACGTCGAAATTATACAGTATCTCATCATTCTCATGTCCACATTCCTTTCCATTTTCCAACCTGGAGACCAAGCGGTGTTGCATTACACAATTACGTGTACATATGACGTGACTTTGGGTCAATGAGGATCCGTTTAGTGCCAGGGTCAAGAGTTTACACCCGAAGCTATTCCCCAATGGCCTGACAATGACTCACTGCAAACTCCTAGAGCAAGAATGGGATTCATGGGCGGTTCATTGCCTCATGCATTGAGCGGCCAGATGAATTTTAGCGCCGTGTTGGTCTCGGTCCCTATAAAAGCAATGGTGGCATCATGATGAATATCCAACACAAACCTCACTAAGTTCGCTCACTGATACCAACTTGTCCTTGACATGTCTGTTTTGAATCTCTTCACTGATGTTTCTTTCAGTTACTTTGCAGGTTCGTGCAGGGCAAGTCTGAGTCGGTCGTTGATGATGTCTCACTCCCATCGTGGTTTTGCAGTTGCTTCCTCTACTGCAGTGGTATACGATTGGGGTGAGCTAACAAGATAGTACCTCTCACCGGAATTGTTGATAACTGTGCGGTATTCTCAAGTATTAACATGGGGACAAGAAGTAGGTGTCATTACCAGAGTAACCATCCCACCAATAACATCTTTATAGTTTGAACTCGTCTGGGTGAGCAAATTCCTATACCAGAATAACAGGGCATTAATTCAGGCAGAGGTCGCGCTGTTCCCTCATGGCCATGATATATCTCAGTGTATGTAGCCATCAAAAGTGCGGTTTGGCGAGTTCTGATGACTTCAGTACATTTCTAGATGCGCTACATCGGAATAATATACTCCACGTATGTTTGCAAGGCTTACAAGTTGGCACCGTGCTCATAAACCGTCTCTCACAATCAGTATGGCCATAGTTGGTATGTCTCCTCAAATAAACTACATTCGTTTCCTCTGAAAGGCGGCATACAGCATATATACCATCAATCCCGTTGACAGATAAAGTGGGTATTCTTCGGCAGTATCTTACATTTACTTTCAAGTAACTGCACTCCCACACAGGGGTAAGTATCCTAGATCGGCTTATTGGTTCAATATAACGACCATAACAGCTGTAAGTTCATTCGAGGTATTTTGACCTCCGAGATGCTCATCAGTATTGGTTGGGTTTTTGAGGCGCTATTCTTGGCTTCATACAATGGCGTACATATGTCGTCATAAACGTCATGTTGGGGGGTGAGTTATTCAGCTGTAGTGAATACACACTTGACTGAACATCATCAAGTTATCATGATTCATCGGTTACATGCTATGTATCAACGATCGAGAAAGATGCTCATCTTTCTCACTCTAACCTTCGCGGCTGTCACGATTGCCTCCGTGGTGATTGTTGTAATTCAAAGCAACCATCTTATATGGGGTAAGCTTCAATCGAATAAAACTTCAATTGCATCAGGCTCAGATAAGACTAATACTAGATGAAGTGGTCGTCTCTGGCATCTATCATTGCGTTGCTGATGGAAGCGACCCTCTTATGAGAGCCGAGACTTGGATACTCAACACAGTATGGGAAGCCCTCGCATTATGTCTTGCAATCCGGATTGCTGTAAAACACTTCCTTGAACTACAACGGTCGTCGATAGAATGGAGGATCGGAGACTGCTTCACAGTTTTAATGAAAACACACATAATTTACTTCGCAGCGTGAGCTCTTAATTTGACTAAAAGTATCTTCTTCCGCTCAAGTTCCACATGGCACACTAGTTTTGCTGCTGTTTCCTTCTTCAACATCGGCATGCTGTCGTCAAACCTCTCGGTAAGCCGATCTGTGAAATGGCATCTGTTTCTGACCATTATTATAGAACTCCGCCATTTATAGTGGCATTCTTCGAATTGTCTCCCTCGTGCAAATGTTTGTACTGGGACCACGCCTCATCCTTAGTGTTCGACAATATCACGCTAAACTCACGACCAAATCTGACGAAGGAACCTCCATGACTACAATAGCTTTCCAGGAGCATATACTTGTGTTGTCAAGTAAGTAGAGGTGGTGTGTAGCAGAGGAGAGACTCCAAGTGTATTATTATTGATTAGGCGATCCCATCCGGATTTAGTGCACAGGTGTGGATATTGTGCACTACAAGGAAAACAGTTCACGGTGGACCGAGCAGCCTCAAGGCTCAAGGCTTGGATATTGTTGAAGCGGACAAAGTATTGATTCATGACAAAGAAGGTGTATGTAGAGATATCCAAGTCATTCCGATATAAACTTGAAGCTGCTCTGTCATTCAAGTTGATTCATCATCTTAGTAACCGACCACGTAAGCATACGGTACCGCCCCCAAGTTAGTCAGGTATATTGTCAGAACTTACATAGAGCTGCAAGAGTGGATTCTCCACTACAATGGGAGTTGGTGGATTGGTGGCTTTGGCTTTCAGTGTCCAGCCTGAGGATCTCAGATCAGACCTACATGTTCAAGCCATGACTCAGAGCCCAGACGTTTTGGCCTGGCCTAATCAGGCAGTTGCCACTTGACCCCACGCCTCGGCCCTCAAGTTGCGCCGGGTCATGCACTGATCACCAAGCTGTGGAGCTGTACATCCAGTGCCACTCGGTCTATAAAGCACGGCTGTCATTCCACAAGGTTCTCAATTAACGCCATGCTCCACAACGACAACGAGTCAAACACATCAGCAAGACGGAGAGATGTAGAACGAGAAGAGCTGTTCAAGTTGGACTCGCCGGCAATTGTTACTTCTCCCAAGAGGCAGGAGAATCCGCCACCCTATGGTGCACAGCATCTCCAGGATGCGCTCTGGAAAGGTGAGCAACATTTTCTGATACTTTTTGACCGTCGCGACTCAAGAGAAAAAGGCGGGAACGAAGCTCTCCCTCCGTCATGGCAAGAGTTTAAGGTGTTGGATAGTCAAACACGATACGAAGATAACAACCTGTACATGGGTTCGTGGAGCAGACCTTCACCAGGAGTACGACTAGGTGAGTGAAGTAAGGTGTCACTAACAACGAGAGCTCATAGCGAAGCATAGATCAACCTGGAGATCTCATTCCTGGATGCGAATGGCATATCGCACCATTCGGTCGGTCTTACTTCGTCAATCACAATACTCAAACTACGTCGTGGAAGAAACCCACGCCAGAACGCCCAGCAGGGAGCTTGACGCCGGAGTGCGTCATCGAGGGTCATTCCAAGTGCATTTGGGGCCTTGCTTGCTTAGGCACCAGCTGCAATATAATGAGTACGTCGGAGGATGGCTCAATTCGCCAGTGGACAGCAGACGGAAAGCTAGTAGGAAAGCCTTGGGACAGCGATGGAGAAGCGGTTGGCTCAATGGCGTTGTCTCCGGATGAAAGAATGGTCGTAAGTGGAAGCGCAAACGGCAGAATACGACTATGGAACATGCAGGAGGGCAGCATGGTTGGCGACCCATGGGAAGGGCATAGTGCTGTCGTGAGGTGCCTCGATTGGTCTCCAGATGCCCGGGAGATAGCAAGTGGATCGGAAGACGGTACTGTGAGACGTTGGAACCCGAATACTGGTCGTCAAATCTTACCAGTAATAGAGACTGGCCATAGTTGGGTGTATACCGTCAGATACTCTCCCACAGGCGACAAATTCGCGAGCGGTGGGATGGACAAAGTGATCCGTGTGTGGTCGAAGGACGGCGAGCTTCTTATCGAGATCAAGGGACATGACCGCGCTCTGACGTCGTTATGTTGGTCCAAGGACGGCGCACACATATTCTCCGCGTCGTCGGATAGCACCATCCGGAAATGGCACTCAAATAGTGGGGAGCAGCTCGTCATTCTTCGGGGTCATACCAGTGCAGTGAGATCCCTCTGTCTGTCCCCAGATGAATGCCATCTTGTCAGTGCTTCAAAAGACTACTCAGTTCGCATATGGGATCTCAAGGCCAATCAGCCAGTTGGAGACCAGCTGTTGCACGATGATGAACTTTGGGCTCTTGCCGTCTCCCCTGACGGTAAATGGATCGCCAGTGCTGGATTGGATGCTAAAGTCTATGTATGGAGCCTGGAGGCAGTGCTGCAACAGCGGCCTGGTGATCAAGTGCGTATCTGCATTGCTGTTGTTGGCTACTTTTCTAAGCCGACTTTGGGCCCGTCCAGAGCGCGAATGATTCGAACATAGAGCGCGATGCGAAGCTCAAGGTAAGTCATTTCATCTCCTTCGCACCGCATCTCACTTCTTTAATAGGGACGCACAGCTCAACCTAAAGATGTTTGTCAATTAGTCGTGAACAACCGATCTTTTACTCATTTATGTTCTCAGCTGTTGGACTTCTCTCCCCCATCTAGGCAGCAGGCCAGCAGGAAAGGCTTGTCGAGATATGTCGGTAATAGTATTATGTTGAGTTCTTGCAAGCCTGACACTGATACAGGGTGATGACTTCTGGGGAACTAATACACCTGATAAACCTCGTCGCTCAGATCCGCCTGTGGCCCCATCATCTCCCCCACCTCGACGGAGTGTGTTTGATTTCCTGCGCTTCAGGAATCGACAGGCAACTACGGTAGAACTAGCACCCCTCCAGCCCCGGCGTTGGAAATTCGGACTATTTCCTTCGAGCCTTTCCATACATCCTTTCGGTACCCGCGACGTCGATGTGAGTTACTCTTCATCACTAATATCTACACATCTTTGACACTCGAAATCAAATGCAGAGATCCGCCAATACCACCTTATGCAATGCGACTGTCCCAACTGTGGAACGCACGAGCGGCAACAAGTCCGACACTTCAAGGCAAGGTCTGACTGCGGTGGGGCCGCAAGGGCTTCAAGTGTCAGGTCGACCTTCACAAACTGTACATGCACAAATTTCCGTTATCGAAACAGAAGAGTCAGAATATATGATAGGATGTTGTGGATTTTATTTTGTTCGTCGTCGTTCCGCGTCATAGTAGTGACGATGACTGTGCGCTATGTCCACCTGACGCCTGCGGAGTATCTGTTCGTGCCTTGGTACTCAAGCTATCCAATCTTTCATTTCATGGACATGTAGCTCTTTCTAATCGCCTCGCAGTGTATCTCTTAGAGTCCTAAATCTGTATCTTCATTATGTTTCCCCGTACGACAGATTCGCATGTAGGAAATCAACCCGTCGCGTGACGCGTGCAGGACAAGGGACTTCGTCGGTTAGGGTGTTCCATTTAATTCAGCCCAAGTCGTGTGATTATCGGGTTGTAACTACGCAGCTCTGACTTGAATAGTGGATATTGGTTTGTCCAGACCCAATTCTTTCAGACCTACTTCGAACACTACTTCGGCTAAGAGAAATTATCATGCTCCCTGCAAAGTATTCGACAATTTTTATTCCTACACACCATCACTATTTGTGAGCCTTGTAGCGTGTGTGCGCTCCTGGAAAGCAATTGTACTCAACGACATGCCTGTTGCTGACTCGGAGTCGGCCACGAGCTTGGCATTATATTCTCGAATGCTAAGGATGAGGCGCGGTCCCAGCACGAACATCTGTACGAGAAACACAATTTGAAGAACACTATCATAAATTGTAGTCCCCAACGAAGCTGAATACTAGAGAAATGAATGTCAGTCTGATGCGGATTTTGGTCATAGATCAGCGCACCACTGCAGGAGACAGGGAGCCGAGGCTGAAACAAGAAACAACAGCAAAGCTAGCACGTGTAGTCAGTGAAAGATGACTATCGCATCCAACTTACGAGCTCACCTTATAAAGTAAAACAAGTGAGTCTTTATTAATACCGTGAAACAATCCCTCGCGTTCCATCCTGTCAAAGGCCGTTGCGCTTCACGGAAGTGTTTTACGACAATCCAGAGTGCAAGACATAGTGCGAGAACCTCCCATGCAATGCCAAATATATAGCCCTGGTTCATCAGCAGTAGAGAGTCTCCATTGTGGGAGTAAGTGCACATATATGTACCAGAGAGGACGACCTCCTCTGGAACGTTTCGGATGAGCGTGATGTGCTGGGGCCCGTTCATTCATGATTAGAGCTTACCCCATTGCAGATGATTGGTCCCATTTGAGATGCCTAATCCTGATGCCACTGAGCCAACCGTGAATATTATAACGAGAAAGATGAGCATCTTTTTCGATCGCTGATACATGGCATGTAAACGAGCGATTATGATGACTTGCATGACATTTCAGTCAGGTCGATAAGACTGGGGTAGTACTGCAGCCAGTAGCTCACCGTTCAGCATGACATTTACGACGAAAGTCATCCACCACCCTGTAGTGACAAGAATTTTGCCTGAAAGCCCGGTCATTGATGAGCATCGGAAGACTCGAGGCTTCAAGCGAACTCACAACTGTTGCAGTCGTGATATTGAATAAACAACCTAGTTGAGAAAACCACTTACCCCTGCAAAAGTGAAATTAGCCAGCGGGGATGGCGGGCACCGGTGCTGAATACGCACCGCATCTGTAACCGAGAATGAGGGGATACTTGCTGCACTCCTCTGTTCAGATGAAAGGCTGGAAGTTGATGTTGAGAGACATACACAACGCGATTATGCTGATTGAGTAACTTATTAGTATAGTGCCAATTTAGTAGCCTTGCATACATACACAGAGTACAGTGGTAAGCCAATGTAACGAACCTGTAATATTTTGAAGTCATTACTAAATCCTGGTGAAATGTACTGGTAGCATCACGTACACTGAGATAGAGAACAGTCATGAGAGACCAACGCTGCCTCTACCCCCGATCAATTGTATCATTTGGTCGTTCTTTAGTGATATGGGACTCTCAGGATGCTCACCCAGATCAGTTCAAACTATAATATCATTACTAGTGAGATGCTCCGATAATGGGTCATGGATTCAACTTACCTCTTGGTCGAATGTCAGTGCTGGAGAATACCATAGGGTCATCAATAACTCCTTCGACAATCTAATATCTTGCTCACCCAAATCATATACTACCACAGCGAAAGATGCAACTGCAAACCCACAGTTAACGATAGATTTGGATCTCACCGCCTTGGTCTTCACGAACCTGCAGAATAGCTGAAGACGCGATTAAAGTTGATTAACGGCCACCATAAGGGATCGTTGGAGACCAGCGTCATTTGAGGGATTGGTTTCAGCGAGTGACCAACTCGGTGGACGTATAAATATGAGCTCAGCGCTTTTTACAGCCGATAAAGGTGATGCTGTGCGGGCGTAGGTGTTGGAGTATTCAAGCGAACGTACTCGTGTCTGCCGCATGTAGGGTAGGTAACTTATATACCCAGTTACTTAGCTGCAGTAGCTTTCTTCATATACGGGATTTGTATCGACTGTCAACAGGAATCTATTCTGTTGCTCATCGTCTCGTATTTCTCACAATATGTAGGTAGTATTCGTTTGGTCTTGATTGACCGCACTAACTAGTATCGTGAAGTAGAAAAGGAATTCAGTCCACGGCTGAGTCAAAAGTAATCTTGTTGAGCATGCTATTGATGCTGGGAGCTTGAAGCAGTATGATATTACCCACACGCACGGAACTTTTGAACATCGGACCTACCAGTGCGGCTAGAATGAGGTAATAGAGTGACTGTCTAGCCTGTCCTAGAAGATCCTGTGTATTATGATGATGTCTTCAGTCGCACACCACATATGAGCAATCAATTTGAAAGTGATACCCCGAGGCTGATTCATCACGTTCCATAGCTCCTCTACAAGATGTACAGCCTGAGGTAAGCTGTGGTGCCCAAACATATGCAGGCGTGCTTGATCATTCAACAGTTAAGGTGTTGCTTGCTATGACGAGTATGAGTCTGGAGAAGAATTCTTATGCAAACAGTCTATGTACTGCATCTCTGTTGGACATTCTGGCGTAGCTGCGGGTCGAGGATTGTGATTGACAAAGGAGGACTGACTCGAACCCAGTGGTGAGATGTGCTATTCGCACACGGGAATAACACCGGCGGGATCTATGCTTCGGCACGGGCACCTCGCTCCTACACTTTCTTCGCACCTCCCATCCACCTTGAATTTCAAATCAAATGTACGCATGTGGTAATAAGAGGCTAGTGAAGCAATTGAATGAAATTGACTTCATGATGCCACTGAGAAACCATACCACGGGTGACAGGACTGCAGCCTATCAATTGTGCGAGATCCTCTCGAACACATCTTCACGTCTCTTCGAAGTCCGAACCCAGTTTACGGTGCGAAGACATGCCTAAATCGACAGCTGAGCGAAGCGGAGTTCAACGATTTGGATCACATATGACAGCCCAGGTCAGTGAACGGAGACCTTGAAGAACGATAGTTTGGCTTGTCCGCTGGGCCCATCTTGATTTTCACAAGATGCTCCTCATTGAGTGATTCTACTGAATTTGTTAGGATCAAGTTCTTTCCCAACGGATAGACAGACGATTGAATTCGCCAGCGAATTATGAGTAGTGATTGCGGCCGGTGGAAGTTAGCGTTCATATGCCAGCCGAATCCAGTTCGCAAATCAGCACCGATGAACAAATTTCAAGGATGGGGAATCATTATTTTCAGCGATGTTATGAAAACTCGAGTGCATTGAGCAAGACAACTTCAAGTTGAATTCGTTCTACAAGTTATAGAAATTAGTTCTCACACCCGGGTTTCCTTGAACGGCCAGAATGGCATCACTTCCCAGATTCAACGGTTCCTTTCGTTGGACCATGATGCATGATGCATGATCAGCCAATGGAGACTCACAGTTTCTCGGTGATGAACTCGGAGCACTGGTTATCTCACCCCCACCTCCTGGTGGCAAATGGATCACAAGTGCATGGGTACACTGCGAATGATTCTGACACAGTGCGTGACGCGAAGGTCAAAGCAAGTCACCTCACCTTTATTTTCGCACCACATCTCACTTCTTTACTAGGGAGACGTAGCTGGATCTAGTGATTTGTGAACAACCGATTCCTCGCACATTGGCAGTCGTCATTCATGCTGTTATATCTTGGACACCTCTTCCCATCTAAGTAGGCCAACAAGAGAGGCTTGTCGAGATATGTTTGTATGATTTCATCTTCCCTGAGTTCTGGCAAGCCTGGCACTGATACAGGACAATGACTTCTGTGGAAATGATACTAATGTATATTGCTCAACAGGCCCATCACCTTCCTGCGTTGGCGGAGTACGTTCGATTTCCTGCGCTTCAGTATTCCACCTGAAACTACGCTCTAACTGACCGGCATTGGAAATTCGGACTATTTCCTTTCGAGACTTTCTATGCAACGTTCTGGTACTGCTCCTACTCGTGTCCGAACTTTTAGTACATTAAATGACCTAAATGCCAAAGAAAGTTCTGACGACGTGAGTGCTCACGATCGCCAACATTTGCTCATATTGAAGTCGTTGCAGAGATCCGGAGATGCCCCTCTGCAAGGCCACAACTATGGAACGTCCGAGCGCTAACAACTCCGTCAGTTTGAAACAAGAACAAACTTCAGCGGGGGTACAAGGGTTTCAAGTGCCAGGAGGACCAGCACAGACTGGTTAAGGACAAATTGCTGCTACCGAAAACGACCGGACGCTGTGAATTTAAATTTTTCGTCAGTCCACGTCATACCAATGAGTAGCGTTAATACGTCCAGCTAACGTCTGCAAAGTATCATCTGTGACTTGATATGCTCATGTCACAAATATTTCATGTCATAAACACGTAGCTCGCTTTAAAATCATCTCGGAGTGTATCTTATCAGGGGTCGTCAGAGGTCTCAATGCTATGTATCTTAAATTTACCTTTTGTATGTATGACGGATGCTAGGTCACTTGTTCCTACGCAGTTGATTACTGGACGTCTGGTGGTTGAATATGATTCCATAATAGTGCCTCCCGCACTGAATGGACTGCCACGGCACGATTCGAAACCTTTACGACAGAGGAAATCCTCATATCCCCACAAAGTACTCGACAAGTCTTAATCAATAATATAATTTATCCTGCTATACACTGCTGCTAGTTGTGGAGTGCGTGCGCTCCTGTAAAGCAATTACAGTAATGCCAATTCCTGAGTGGGAGTCGGTCACGAGCTTAGCGTGATATTGTCGAATGCTAAGAATGAGGCGGGGTCCTAGCATAAACATCTGCACGAACGAGGCAATTTCAGGGATACTATCATAAATCTGAACTCCCACAGAAGATGAGTCCTATATAAATAATGATCTACTATCAGATAGAAGATGTCGGCCATAGATCGGCGTACCATGGTATTTGGTGACAGCAGACCAACATTGAAGCAAGAAACAACAGCAAAGCTAGTGAGTGTGCAATCAGCAGAAATGGCAATCACAGACAAACGACGAGCTCACGCTACAAAGTAGAGCACGTGAGTTTTTATCAACACCTTGAAATAGTCCCCAGTGGTCCATCTTGTTGATCGTCGCAGCTCACGGATGTGTTTTACAACAACCCAGAGGGCGAGACACACTGCGAGGAGCTCCCATGCAATGCCAAATATCCAGGTCTCATTCATGACTGTTTGGGAATCTCCCTCAGGGGTGTAAATGCACATATAGGCATCAGCGAGGACAAATTCCTCTGGTGTTCATGGTGTGAGTGTGATGTGCTGAGATCTTCATCGACGATTAAAGCTCACTCATTGACATGTTTCTAGTTGCTACTGCGATGTCCACTACGCTGCCGACCGTGGTAGCCATAAATATTATAACAAGAAATATGAGCATCCTTCCAGATCGCTGATACATGGCATATAACCGAGCGATCACGATGACTTGCATGATGTTTCAGTGAAGCCGATACCAATGAGGTACGGGTTGCTCACTATTCAGCATGGCATTTACGAAGAAAGGCGTCCACAACCGTGCGAAGGCAACATTTGTGCCTGGTAAAACAGTCATCACTCAAAGAACTCGACACTTTGAAGGAACTCACAACTATTGCATTGTTGTATGAACCAGCAAGATGGTAGATACTATCACTCACCCCTACATGAAAAATAGTTAGCGGGGACGGCAGAAATCAGTGCTGAATACTACGTGCTGCATCTGTCATCGAGACTGACGGGACACCTGATGAATGACGCAGCTAAGAAGAAAGGTTGGCAGTGGATGTGGAGAGACATACCGTACATCACTATAATGCTGATTGTGAAAATGGTTTAGTAGAGTGTAAACTTGTTAGCCTTTCAAACATACACAGAGTATGGTATTCCAATGTAGCGCACCTGGATTATTTGGAGCAGGAGTCAGCACAGCTTTGCCAAGTATCACTGATGACACGTACACTGAGATATAGAACTGTCATGGGGGACCATTTTTGCATCTGCCAGTTAATTGAATAATGCGGTTGTTATTTTGAGATCGAACTCTACTCACCCAGACAAGTTCAAACTATCAAACCATTATTAGTGAGATAGCCGCTCCGTTACTAGCACATGGCATCAACTGACTGACCTCTTGACTGAATGTCAGTGCTGGAGAATATGTGATCATTAATATTTCCTTCCGCGAAGTACCACCTTCGGGCTCACCCCAATCGTATACTACCAAAGCAATGGACGCAACTGCGAAAACCAGTGATGGGTTTAGATGTCACCAATATCATCCGAATTCCTCTCCACGAACCTATAGGGTAGCTGAGTATACGGCGAACATTGATTAACAATGCGGGATCATCTGAGACCAGCATCATACTTGAAGGATTGGTTTGAAATGGTTTCAGCGAGCGGCTAGCTTGGCAGACATATTGTAACGTTTGATATACCACGCTCAGCGCCTGTATCGTGCCTTGCTAGGGGTGCCATCATGATGCACTGCCAGGGTTAACTCCAATCACATTTTCAAGGATCTTTAATTCTTGCCGCAGTGTTCTAAAAATAAAGCTGTACGTATTCACTCTGACATCCATCATGATGGCCTCCAAGGTCGAACATGCAATCTAGTGGAAATTTGAAAAGACGAATGAGCGTGCTGCGGCACCGTCCACATAACCGCCACACCAGGCAGTCAAACTATAGGTGTAGGTCTCAACGGAATATTAATCAAATCAAATTAGGTTAAATAAGGAGAGAGATAAGGGAGAAACATTCCTGAGACTCGCGGAAAAAGTGCGAATTAAACAGTGCTATGATACTCGAATAGCGTTCCAAAGCTACGAGATCTAAGAAATGATGAAATATGATTGAAATGGTCAAATGACGACACCCTAGTAAGATGGCGCAATGAATCAAACATAGAACGGGAAGAAGATTCGCAGAACGTACCGGAACGAGAGGTAGTGTGCATTTTTTTGCAGCCCGCCTCCCCGCACATTGAATACTTTGGCAGTTGAGGCACTTTCGTGGCTTGCGCTTGCCAGTGGTGGATGGCCCATGAGTGTCTTCCTGAGCCTGAGATTCCATCCAACACTGAGTTACAATGTTCTCAAGTACCGCCTTTCGTTTGCGCTCTCACGAGGACCCTGCAACTGCTGAATGGGCATTTGGAGTGTCGCCACAAAGGTAAAGGACCGCTGACTGCTGCAGAGCATGGTCAGCAAACAACTTGCCGATCTGCCATGAGTTCAAGTTGACTTCCATGATGTCAACACTGGGGCTGACTGTAAGCGAGTCACACAGGGTCATTGGGAGCGCTGT
>PVYE01005302.1:0-19919 GCA_002995055.1 Rhizopogon rudus
ATGCTCCCTTGGCTCTGGTCATTCGTGCCCGTGAGACCGGACTCTGAAAGCTTGAATAACTGCACGATAGCTGTACTTTGTAAGCGCTTGTCGTGTGCTGAGAGAAACACAGGCTCACCTACTCCAGCATTTGCGCATGCGAGACTGGTGCGAACATAGGCAAGATATGTTCTTTCAGATGCAAGATGATCGCGAGCCACACTACCCTTGTTCTCGAGCACTAGACCCAGGGCAGGAGCAGTGAGTTCGGGGATGACTTCTTCAAGTTTCCGAGACTGCTGTGAAGACTGTTTTTGTTCTTTTTTGTTCTGCAAGGTGTGATAAATTAACAATGCTGATGAAGCGGGCCCGGGGTTAAGCGAAATTTCTTCGCTGGCGGAGCAAGACTGGTGATTGTATGTTTCTTCAAACATGATTTGTGTACAAACATCGATCGGGATTTACTGCCCATTTTATGGAGCGACCGCTCCCCTGTTACTCGTCCGAACTTTTTCGGTTCCACAGAATTGCGTAACTTCGACGTCCGAGCAACTCGGTTTACCTTACTCCTTCAAGCGGCTATGCAAGACCCGGAGGAGCTCGACTGCGTCCTGAAGCCTTCAATGAACCAATGAGTTCAACATTATCTATACTGAGTTCAGTTAATATACTTCACGCAGGGATCTGTGAAGTTATGATCCGATAAGTCTGACCGTACCAATTCTGGTTGGGCACAGATCTTAACATGCCGCTTACCTCTAGAGTGAGTTTCCCGCTTCACTACAAACTTTGTGAGAGTTCGGCTCCGGCTCACGCGCCAAGAGTGACTCATCCCTAATGCAGCTGCTTCAGAGCAACCCCTTCAAAAAGAAAGGAGCAAAAAAAATCGCTTTACTATAAATGGGGAAACAGGGTGAGCGGTATATGCACGATCAAAGAGAGTTTTATGGAGCGTTATCCAAACAGGTTCTGAATTGACGCTATGACATCACAATGAGGCTGTGATAAAGCATTTCAACGTACCATCATTCGAAAATCACCTGAATTAATTAATTAATTTTCTACATTTATCTCTTTTCCGTGCTACGGTAGCTCCGAGCGCCCTTTGGTCTACTACGACTCCAGTACCTGCCAGACTTATTTTCCATCTCGATCTGCCACCGCTCACATACCACTACAGACGGATCAACCAGCCATCTCCTCGCCCGTCTGATCGCCCGCGATGATGAGGTTCACGAGATTAACGCCCTCCTCATCGTCACTTCCAAACGTCTCGAGACAGAGTTCAACTGTGCCAACTCCTCTGAGGGCCGTGCACTCGAATACTTCAACCGAAGGTCGAGGAATCAGCCCGTCTTCGCAAGGAGTTGAAGTTGTACAAGCTCCAGCTCGAAAACGCTCAAAAGGAAAATTTTCGCGTCCAGAATATTATTAATCAGGTCTCCGACTCAGAGGAGTGAAGCCGAGGCGGATGCTGTCAGAGCGAGGACCAAAGCGACAAAACGAGGAGGGCACGCACGCAGATACAAGGAGGACTTATCATACGGACAGCGGCTCGGCTTCGATGAAGGTCAAGGCCGATAAGATATAATGAGAGTTTGGCGCGTCAAATACTTCGGCATACCGTTCCGCCTGATGGAGAAGAGGAAGATGATGAGTCAGTGCACTCTGAACGTAATACTCGGCCGCTGGTGCCTCAACGGTCTTCAAGTCAACCACGACAGTATGTAATAATATATCCATGTCCAATTGTACTCATTTAAGGACTTACTATGTAGCCCTCATATGATATGGCTCGCGCTAAAAGATAAAGTTCTCGTGTGGAACGTCAAAGTATACTCGGTTTTTTTATAACTCCAGCAAGTGACGATATCGGAAAGCATAGAGCATGCACTAACGGGTGGTGTCGAACAACAAAATTCTTTCATGTGAGGGCACCAAGCCAGCCATGAGATCAATCAATGTTGACGGCCAATGCTCAGAATCGATGACCAGTCGAGTGAGAGTCGTGGAAATGTAACGCTGCAGGCAGGGACAAGGATATCACACTCGTCACATTAGTCCAGCTCGTGGAGCTGAAGCAACAGCGGGTACGGCGAAGCATAAGAATTAAAAAGAGTAAGTGAGCGAGCGCACGCGGCGCGTATATGCGTGGAAAGTCGCCCAATCATCATCAACCAAGGGTCTGATAAGTATCTGGAAGAGATACACCATGAACGTCTTTCAAAAGAGGAGTATGACACCCCAAACTCACCACCTTGCATGGTATAGTCCTTTTGATAGGCGTGTCTAAACTGGCCAATTTTCTGCCGGCACATTCTGACCGATTCAGGACGAGCGTCTTGAGGCAAACACCTCAGCCGACTCTATACGTGCCCATAGGGCGTCCAGTGCTAAGTGGTAGAGAGTGATATATGATGGTCGGATATCACTGTTTGTGACTTGTGTCACCCCCGCGAATATATGACGGCTTTCAATATCTCTGAGATCAGGAGACAGGCGTGCATTGCGGGTGTATATCACAACTGGATGTTGGGTAGTCATTAGCCTTCTGAAATGGAGCTGTGTACAAATTGCACTCACCGAGGAACTCGGTGAAATAAGGCGTCAAGAGACAAGGTTTTGCTTTTATCTGAGACGTGGAGTCGGGGATCGGAGAAACTCCGTCGTAAAGAAGGAACGATCTACAGTCTGTAGGACTAAGGGAGATTAAAGAAAGTCGCGAGCCACAGCATTTTTTGATTAATGAGGGTCGACGTCCCACAGGCTATGTCCGGTATGATCTGCCAGTGCAAAGTACCAACTTGAAGAAATAAATCGAAGACTTCATTACTTATATTTAATTACATAACGGTTCAGGCTAAGTTCATGTCGACCTAGTCTCCCCTAGGCTGACCAAATACTTAGAAGACAGTCGTTCCTTCTTGTATTATGATATCGATCCAAATTTCAACCAACGTTAAAGCTCACTGGTTCTTACATCGTCTTATCTCACCCGCTTCAAGTTTTGTTCGATCGAGTCGAGAAAGGGAACGGAAGAATTTGGTTAAGGAGTGAAATTGCATCAAGTTCCAATATTAGGTAGCGCCTACAACTTCCAAATGCCTAGTGTTGCGACGCTCTTCTCCTGACAGAGCGCACCTTGCCCTGATGCACCAGCCCACGCTTCTCATCATACTTCGTCGGGTGGTACTGGCCATCGTCGAAGTTTGGATTAGGGTGGTAGAGGCCGTCGTTAAACGTTGGATCAGGGTGGTACTGACCATCTTCATAACGCTTGTCAATCTTGACTGCATCCAATAGAATGGCTAGAGTGTCCGTCGGGGTTCCAGTCGAAGTTGGGACATCAATTGACGTTGCAGCGGCAGCGGGAGTGTCCGTCACAGACGTGGCAGCGGTAGCGATCGATGTCGAGGAGATTGCCGCTGATGAGCTCGCGATCGTGGGGGAAGCGGACTCAGAGGTCACTGTCACAGTTATGGTGCTCAGCAGTACGCTAGTTGCTACACCCACCATGGACGGGATAGCTTGGACTCCAGAAGAGAGGTCGGGACCTGTGATAGGGTTCGTGGGGTTCACGGCAGGGGTGACAGTGGCTGAGATCGCAGTGTTCGAATGATATTGGCCATTGTTGTACGCGGAATTGGGATGGTATTGACCATTGTCGTACGCGGAATTAGGATGGTATTGGCCATCATCGAACGCATAAGTACCAGTCGGTGTGGGAGTGTACAATCCATTGTTAAACGCGGCGTTCGGGTGGTACTGACCATCGTCCCTCTTGCCCTTGCCTTGAACAGGTCCGTCCTTAGTAGCATCGTTATAAGGTTGATGTCAAGAAGTAGCTTATCAAACGAAACGACGTACTTGACCCGAGCCGCCTTGGCCAGGCTTGGCTTGAGTGTCCGTGCCCATGAGAGCGTTGTCTTGCACGCCGGGGATGTACTGCACCAACGATTCAAAACATGGCGCATTCAGTAAAGTGGGACAACATACGTGACCGATAGTATCGGCGGGTACAGAGGCAGGGACAGCCCTAGCTGTGTGATTGGCCTGGGCGGAAGTGTTCTACATCACCGATTCAGTAACACGACGAATTCGGTAAAGTTGGGACAACATACCGGGTTATGTTGTTCGTGACCGTCCTTGAGAATGTCGACGAGTACAGAGACAGGCACAGCCCTAGCTGTGTGATTTGCCTGAGAAGAGGCGTTCTACAAGACCGATTCAGTAACATGATGGAATCGGCAAAGAGGAACGACGTACCGAATTCTGTGGTTCGCGACCGCCGTTAAGAAAATCGACGGGTACAGAGACAGGGAGAGCCCTAGCTGTGTGATTGGCCTGGGCAGGGGCGCTCTGCAACATTGATTCAGTAATGTGAAGGATTCGGTAAAGTGGAACGACATACCGGGTTCTGACCGTCGTCGAGAAGATCGACGAGCACAGATGTAGGGACGGCCCTAGCGACGTCGTGAAGGTGGGCAGTAGGCTGACCGACGCCCGCGCTGAGAGATACGAATGGATCAAGAGGGTTAAGGATGGGGGTAGCAGATGCAATGAAACAAAAGGCGAGGAGGAAGGCGAAGCGAGGAGCTAGTTGGACCATGATGCTAAGATAATATGTGATAGATAATAAGGAGCGTCGTGTAATTCTAATAGCGATGGGGGAGAAAGAGGAAAGAGAGAGAATGGAAGTCGTCCTGGCTGACACCAGCTATTTATCACTTTTCGAAAGTGCGGCGGGGACCAATCACGTCGCTGGAGAAAACCCCCATCGTAAGTCGTCGACGTCATAGGCGACCTCGAGAAGGTGACATTTTGACCATGCCGAAATCCTTCTCAAGGGATTCAGCATTCCAGTCGGCGGGGCAGGCCTGCAGGCCCGGCAAGCTAATGCACTGTGCATTCAGTGTTTTAATACTAAAAACGTACCAAATACTTAGACCCGTCGGTGGCCACAGTGCGCGCATAGCGGACGGAGGGGTTTAGCCATCATGCATCATGACCTGCACGACTTTGATGAAGTAGTGACAAAGGGACTGAGAACTGGAGGTCATCCTCGCTGCCAGTGCTCGAGTGACACCCGCTATTTATCACTTTCCCAAAGTGCGGCGGGACCAATCACGTCTCGAGAGGAAAAGACTCATCGACGTCATTGGTGATCTCGTCGAAGAAGCTGTCAGTGACAGCTTGACCATGCCGAAATTATTCTCGAGGAATTCAGCATTCCTGTCGGCGGTGTAACCTGTTACCGCCGCACTGTGCATTCAGTGACCGACGCGCGCGTAACTAGTAGCCATCAAATTTAAGTTGTTGCATGATGAGCTACTAGCTCAGCCAGTCCGAGTCGCGAAGCCAGTTGGACCGTTGGTGGCATAGCCTAATTTTAAAGTTTGAATGAACCAACGCTGGTCATTTGGCAACCAAAGCTTCGCGTTTTCGCGTCGCCCCAATTTCGTATGCTAGTGCCTTTTGTTTTTGACGGCGATGGGCCATGGTGATGAGGCTAAGTAATAAACTGCCATACAGTTACTAGACATGCTCATAATGCATATGGTAACAAAGTCTCATAAGACGTTGGTTCTCAATTATATACATGGTTAGCTGCTGACCTTTGCCATTATGAAGATAATTACAATACTGAGTCTATTCGAGCATGTATATGAGCACTTCTTTACAACGTGACCTATACGGCCGTACGGTTCCGACGCTATGTATTTAATTTATGAGCATGCGCACTTTGTATATACAAATCGTATTCTTGTGTAATGCGCCCTGCGCCCCTTCTTCACTGCTTCATCATCAAACTGCGCACATCAGAACTCTAGCGCCACAGTTTCGTCGGTCGTGCTGCTTCGCAAGGCCATTGATGTTGTACAAAATTTGCAAATATCGTAACCTGTACAAGCCTCACTGCAAGGTTTGCGTCGCCTTGCGAACAGCAGTTCTGGCTCTGTTGTCTGGCGCTGAGTATGGCAAGCATATTGATACATATATTTGTGGAGATGCTGATCGCAGCGTTTATCGAAGACAGAATGGAGAATCATCGATGCATCGACAACATTTAGCCAGCTTTCGCATCTTATTGCCATGTCAATTCAACGACTTGGTACATAAGACAATGATTCTGACGATGGGCTGGCCAACTCCACGATATCCAAACTTGCGTTTTCTTGCTCAACAAATGTACAATAGGTGATGTGAACACTGGTTTTACTTGGGTTTTCCCCCGCTGTCTTTTCTAATAATGACCGAGCGAGGTCGCCCTCACATAACGGAAATCAAATGCAGAGTGAGACACTGCGGAACAATGCCACACAATCTCGTGAGCATGACAACTGAATCGAAATCCTACGATGACTTCGGTCATCGTGTCTCATCAGCATCGATTTTCAGTTTGATCACATGCCCTCATACCCAATGCAGATGTGTGGCGTATTCATCATAACGCTGGTATGCAGATGCTCGTTGTTAGAAACGTAGATGTGCTCGCACAGCTCGTGCCTTACCAACTTGTTTTACTTCATGTGGGTGTTGACCGCCACCCTGGAAGTATAAATACGCTTGGAATACCTCACAGACCCAAGCTAATTCTTTCCTGACATATCATTCGACCATGTTGACATCCGCCACACTCGCAATTACAATGCTTTTCGCGACCGCCGTTCAGGCTGGCAAGCGCGGCCTATGCTGGACTTACTGTAAGTCTTACCTCAAATTATGAGCTCACGCACATTTTATTCACTATAACTATAACTGAACAGATGATGGATCGCTGTACGCTCACATTCTATGTTTCATCATCAGGTCATTAATCTCATTCTTCCCAGCGACCCGGGCCTTTTCAATAACGGCGATGGAGAAGTCGTTGCAATGTACGCAAATGATCATACCACCTTCGCAGTCTCGCTAATAGTTATTAGCTATGATTATGAGACATATGCGCCACCTTCCACCAACGGAAATGGTGGCCTCGGATTTATAGGCATGCAACGCTGCCTCGACTGCTCATCCAGTCCAATCGCAGACCTGGCGTCTCGTCAATCATCGCAAGGCTGGGCTAGTTCGTCACCGCTCGATGCTGGGTGAATATTAGATTGACCGGTCTCATTATAGCCGTGTTTACACTGAACGAACCTGACATCAACGGCACTTCCGCGAGTGAGGCCGCTTCTTGGTACATTCAATACATCAACCCGTTGGTAAGGTGTTATCCCGTCGCCTTTTTCTTAAGACTTATGACGTATCTGCTTTTGATTTAGCCCATCAAGAAGGCCCTCCCTGCGGTTACTTCTAGCACAACTACTGGAGAGGGCCTTAGCTGGCTTTCTGAAATGATCAGCGCTTGTGCGGGGCAGTGCTCTTTTGACTACATCAACTTGGTCCGTGGTTTATACGATCTTATTTCGTCTGATGTTAAGTTTTGCATATTATAGCACTGGTATGGGTATGTATCAAGAACTTTGTTGGCATCTCGTAACCTTATACGAATTTTGAAATGCAGAACAAGCTTTGCATCATTCCAAACTTATGTAGAGTCAGCCCATACTCAATTCCCAGTAAGGTCTCGTTTCATGTGGTACCCAGATCTCACAGACAATAAATACCTAGAATTACCAAATTGTCATCACGGAGTTCGCGCTTCAGAATCCGGCAGGTGGTCAAGCAGACCAGTAAGCTTTGATGTACCTGTCCTCACTCAAGCTGCTAATGTAATGTTATAGAGTGACATTCTTCCAACAGGCTTTCTCTTTCCTCGACGGGGCGTCATACGTTGAGCTTTACTTTCCCTTCGTAGCAACTTCACCGGCGCTCTTCCAAGCAAATGACCCTTCTGGTGTCGCTTTCGCTGGTACCGGATCCTGCCTCTACAACGATGATGGAACTTCATCCGCAGTTGGGAACCTCATGTACTAGATTTTTCTAAGTCAAACGTATTGTATTGAACAGCTATTATCCGTCGTGTGCTAATTGATCCGATTACTTAGTAAAAGAACCATAGACCAATGCGACGTAAATTTTTCGTTACTTATTTATAATGTGGTGCTAGGCCTCATGGTCGAGTGCTAAACTTAACTTGTAGGGGACATCTTTAAATTACTCAGACTTCCTATTATCGATACTTGCTCGCCCACATGCCCGCATATGCTGCTTAATCTACAGAAATTTCCACCTATGCACAAGTCAGTTGTCTTGCCGGGCCGGCACATTTTGTTTATCGTCTCTCTAGCCTAGCCACTAATGTCGACAGTGCACGTGGCGATAGATACGGCGATGAAAGTAGGAGTATTCTCCTTTTCCCGTATTGCGAGATGTCCTCCGAGTCATCCACGGCTCTCAGGTGTTCAACACGCTAGAGTCCGTCTGTTAGTTGTCCCAGAATGGCTTGTTCACAGACAACTTAGCATGTGTTCGCGCGAACTTCGTTGGTCGTGACAAGTTATCCGAGATTGAATTGTCGTTACTGGAGCCTCAATAAACTGGAAGGTTGCCCCCCCACTTGTAGTTGTAATATATTACGGTTAGAGAAATTTCAATAAGAAAACTCGCCAGATCGTTTTGCAGCTGTGTTCTATCATAGTATGATGCGCGCGAACGAACAGAAGGCCAAGTTTGCATCATGCAACCGTCCTGCTTGCGTGCACGCGCCCATTACCTTTTACGGGCGACGCTAAGATGGAGTCGGGCCGTGACGACCACATCGAACTCGACTTACATAATTGCAGTTGTTTTCTGTATTTTTATCGAGGCAATAGATCTTGTACTAGTAACTGAAAACAATGACGCTCTATTGAGTTATGGCGCCAGTTCCAGTACAGTGAAAACAGAGAGAAATCCATAGCGTACTCAAAACTGTAAGTACTACTTATATATGTGTAACACAAATGACGGTTTGTAAGTGAAATACTCGCCGGGAAATACTCGACCGGATTATTGCCATCGGTGCGGTGTCGAGCTCGCCGCTAACCGGCAAACTCAAATGCCGAAATACGCTCATTAAATTGTTCCTTAACCAACACCAGCGTGACTCTACTAATAGGCAAGACAAATAAATAAAGGGCAAATGCCTGATTTCGCGAGAGCAACGTATGTGATAAGTAGCAGATTAACGATTTGCCTTTAACCAAGACTAGTAATTACGTATAATTCCGGGTGATACTGATAGCAAATCTTCAATACACTATCTCCGCCTAGAAATATGAAGATCCATAGATTCGGTCTTACATTGCCTGCATGAGTAAGATGAGTATGACTCCTGATCTCTTTTTGTTCTATTGAAAGTCGAAGGCTCTTGACTGCTACATACGTATGTGGGTTCTAGGTAATTACCTGTGGTCATGCTACACACCTCATCTATGGTCGTTCGGAAACATAATCGTCTACATGGCATCCATCTTCTGCTTCTCCCGCTCAACACTGGCTTCTCTCCACTTCCTACCTTTGTACAACACTAGTAGAATCATGCCTTCAGCGACGACCAGAACGGCCGCCCAGAGGGTATACAAACCACCATCGCCAATAGAATCCTAAACTATCCTTAGATCTATGTTCGGCAAGCTGTGATGTTGACTCACTTGCAGAGGAACGGCAATCTCAGCGGCAACAAAAGCAAACAAACCACGGAATGAGCTATTCGTCGCTACGGCCGTCGATGAGCGACCAACGTTCGCATCGACAATATATGCCAGTGTGCTCGTGTAGATCCATCTACATGACTTAAAGCAAAATATATTGTAGAATGGACAAAAACGTACATGGAAAAAAATCCAGCAAGGAACAGCATCACACATACAGCGGCGACATGGACCCGTTCCTGGCACACCCAGGCGTATCCAATGACAGACAGGGGTAACCATATCATGGCGACCTTCGTACTCTCGAGGCGCATCTATACGCATTCGCGTCAGCCACGTGAAGACGGAGAGGGAGCTAAAGACAATGGCTCACTTCTGGAAAGCTGATCCCTCCATTCGCAGCCTTTAGACGAGAAAGTGTTCGATCGGACCAGCGACCACCTAATATACTGCCTGTGACACTGCCTGGGATTGATGTATCAGGTAGGTGTTCGTGGTCTGCTTGTAGTTTGCTCACCAATGCCGTAGGCAAGCAAGACAAGGCCGGTCGTCAAAGCATCATAATTATAATACATCGACAATGTCCTTGCGCATGTATATGCAATGCTAAAGCTAAATGCAAACAGTAAACCTAGCAAAGACGTTTGAACACGGCTTCCAGCCATAATTACTGGGGGCACTCACCTGATGGTAATAAGATAGCAATGTTATTTTTGCGACTGAGAATCGATATGTATGGTGGGAACGGGTTGACATCAGCCATGGATAGCTTTACTTCCTTGATGGCTGATGCTGGTATGACCGTGCGTTGTGCCTCAACATCCTTTGAACTCATCTGGGTTTCTCCATCCTGCGATTCCTTCTCAGTAATCTTCCGCGACTCATCCTTCGCTTCCGACGACCTTTGCTCTCGGACCCTCTTCTTCAATACGTTCTGATATATCACACTCCTCTCCTTCCTGAAAGTGTCTTTGAACAAGAAAAGGAATGCCAAGATGATTACACCACCCCAGATTACTAAGAACCAAAAGACTGCCCGCCAGCCGAGGCCTTGGGTGAGTCCACCACCGATGATCGGCCCAAGTGAAGGACCGAGCAGAGGTGCAGAATAGTAGACACCCATCATTGTGCCTCGCTGATGTGGCTCGTATATGTCGGCCAGAGTGGCAGCTCCGATAGCGATGACCGCGCTTGACCTGCACCGAGTGAGCAATATATTAAGGAATCGAGGAACTGTCCTACCCTGCACCTTGCAGAATACGCATGCCGATGACCAAGCCAATACTTCTTGACACGGCCACAATTATAGATCCAAGCGTAAAAAGTGCGACGGAGAAAAGGTACACCAGCTGAGCTCAGTGATATTAACATATGACATCCACAGAGTCAAGATAGCTAGGAATCTAACCTTGCGGCCCTTAATTTCGCTAATTGCGCTCCAAATGACAGGAAAATTACCCTGTACGAGAATGAACAGAGACAGACTCAGGCTGATTTCTCCGCTGCTGGCATGTAATTGCTGCTCAATTTGAGCGTTGGCGGCTGGCTCTTGCATTCAACGGTGTTCTTAATGGCATGAAGGACAACTCACGGTTTTGTATATTCGCCGATAAACCTGCAATCATCGACGCTCCAGATATGATGACCAATATGGCAGTCTGTAGGCGTTCAATCAAGCTCTGGTTATACACTTGAGGAAAACACACACCTTCCTTGCATCTGACCATATTCGAGGATCATTCTCAACCGTTGCATGTTCTATGTCAAGGATGATGGGCTCATTGGACAATTCCGAACTTGGGGAGTGCTTCTGTGCGTGAGCATCCCGTGATTCAACATCCGGGACCTCAATAGGGGTCAATGTCGTGGTCTGGCTTTGTGCCATGGGCGTAAAAGGACGTGCAACGCAAAATTTTACAGTTGCACGGTTTTATAAATGGTTCAGTGACAAAGCGGACGTCACAAAACGTACATAGTTCCAGTGAAGCACTGACTAGTACGGAACATCTGAGATGAGAAGAACAATTATAAACCATGAGTTTGTCGGTGAACACGGCCGATCACGTGTAGGGGTAATTCTGTGTCCATTAGATAGCCAAGATAGCTATTACCGACGGCCTCCGAAAGCCTATTTCAAGAATCCGTCTTTCACAAGGTTGGAACAAAATTGAACTATGTTTACATATAGCTTAGAAGTGACCAAGTCCAAGATCTATCCTTATGGCCCTATAATATATTTGACTTATCTGGATCATACAGCAGTCTTACAAACAAAATTCTCACCTGTGTTACGGTAGCTTCATCCTTGGACCGTGGTAGTTATGGGTCTGAATCTGCATCGTGGATGAGGCAATTTGATCGAGTCATTTTCTACTCTTTGCCCTCTGAATTGGTATGTCTCTCTATGCACCTGCATCAATACCGTGTTCAAGTGTTGGAAAGATAGATCTCTCAGGTCAAACTTTAATATTACTCGAACCTCCCTTAGGACCGCTTACATATTACATTAATCTTACGTAAGGGGTTGTCTTTATTTCCGAGGTCCGACAAGCAGAAAAGTGTGATTCCTCCAAGCGTTCCTCCAAGTTGAGGATGAGGCCTTCTGCTGTGCGGTTGCTCAACATATTCGTTCCTATAAAGAGGTGTGCACAAACCAGCTTTTCATGCTTTTCAACTCTCAAGATACTTTCCAAAGGGCTGTAGACTATGCCGTGAAGATCCGCGTGAATCCTGAGCAGACAGGCATCGACCTCAATGTTAAACATTCCATGGTATGACAATTCCAGCGATCATAAACCAACCTAGCTCAAAACAAACTATTATAGAATCCATTTGATGAGATTGGTACGTTTACCACTAACATTTTGGTGAACACCGTCTGACTTTACCTTGTAGCTGTGGAGGAAGCCGTACGGATACGGGAACGCCTCAAGGATGCAGTGAAATCTATCAAGGTAGTCACCATTGGTCCACCCAAGTCTGCAGAGACACTCCGCACAGCCCTCGCAATGGGTGCTGACTCTGCCATCCATGTCGAAATCCCTGAATCTGCTCCGGCCCCAGAACCTCTCGGTGTCGCAAAGGCTTTGAAGGCCCTCATCGAACGACAGAAGGAGGGTGTAGACGTAGTCATCATGGGCAAACAAGCTATTGATGATGACGCTGGCCAAACTGGACAAATGCTCGCTGGTCTCTTGGGCTGGTCACAAGCGACATTTGCGAGCAAGGTCGTAGTGGACCCAGAGCAAAAGATCGCAAATGTCACCCGTGAGATTGACGGAGGACTTGAGGAGCTCAGATGCAAGCTTCCTGTTATAATAACAACGGATCTTCGGCAAGTTCATTCCCATGTATTCACGAAGCTCTCAGTGACTGACGAATGCTCTCAGACTTAATGGTGCGTATCATCCACATCATTTCATCACACCCAATTAACTTCCACTTCAAAGAACCACGGTATGCCTCGTTGCCCAATATCATGAAAGCCAAGAAGAAACCTGTGGAGAAGTTGACGACTGCTGAACTTGGAATTGACCTCACACCTAGGTTGGAAACCATCAAAGTTACAGAACCTCCAAAGCGTGTTGGCGGTGGCAAGGTCACTTCCATTTCTACAATGTATTTCACGTGCTTACAGTTGCACCCAGGTGGCAAATGTAGACGAGCTACTCGCCAAGCTCAAAGAGGTCGGCATCACTGGCAAGCACGCCTAGCAACAGCTTCAGTGCAGTCGTACTCACTTGCATCGCGAGTATATTATGCTATGCAAGGGCACTACGAGCTTATCTTTTCTATGTGCCGTACAGTACAATTGATAACGGAGGATTTAATAACAATGGTACTCAGTAGCCATAATATTAGCCTGAAGAACAACAGTGAGGAAATGATAAAATTGCTACAAGGTTCGCAAGACAGAGATCAGTTGCAGAAGTTTGTGACGATGGAAATATCGAGATGAGAGAATAATGCAAGGGAAAATGACGCTATCAAATGCCTGCTGGCTGGGGTGTTGTAGTTGAAGTCGAAGCGGATGGTTCACCGGAGGGGCTAGCGTCATCATCATCGCTAACGCCCTGAAAAGAATCGTCAGAAAGTTGATTACTTGCCGCCAAATAGACGTACCTTCGAACGACATGCAGGGCAGTTGTTTCTTCCTGTCTGGAGCCATCTATCCACACAACCTTGGTGGAATGCATGTTTACAGGTCAAGACACGCAGGTCCTCGTCCGGCACATAGTCGTCAAGACATATAAGACACTACAGGCAAGATAAGCAAGCGGAACATGAGACAGGCGGGATTACACACCCGTTCGACGCAGTTGGAAGCGACACGTCCGTCCTTTTGATACTCCTCAAGTGACTCTGCCTTGATGACTTCAAGTCCAGACTTGTCGATCTCATCTTTTGAGACAGTAGGTGGTTTCACTTGGCCCAGTAACTCAGCGAGCTCCCTGTATGAAAGTGAGTACAGCACCATATCACACCCGCATCGCATACGTACCATAGTGCCTCAAATGAATCCAAGTTCCCTCCTGTGATAATCTGGTGATCAGGTGGGTAGTAACCTTGAAACAACTTTCAATATCTGCAGACAGGCGACAAAGAGTAATCTTACCACCAATGACATAAATGAGGAACGTCCTCGAGCCAGGGGGCTCTAGCGCTGTCTGCCTTGCTACAGCAGCTCTGCGACCGGGACGTAGGTTCCTAATGGCATCTGCCGCACGAGACTGCCAGGAGCGACTGCGAGATTGTCGTGTATCCTCGGATGAAAGTTCCGATGGAGTACCAGAAGCATACATGGGTGGAGACATCGGGGATTCACTGCCAAAGTCTAAGTCCATCAAATCTCCCTCCGTCTGATGCTCGTCTACGAACTCGGGTGGATGATGGTGGACGTGAGGATGGTGAGGATGTGGAGGCATAGGCGGTTGACGTTCTGCATTTACTGACTGCAGCCCCACAACAATGACAGGAACAACGACATTACGTTCGTTCCTGTTGGGATTGCCATCACCCGACTCTACCCCACCGGCCATCGCGGCATCTGGCATCGAGTTCCCAGTATCAGGCATCCCTGAGGGAGTGGAAGAAAGAGAAGAGGGAGCTGTTGGTGCAGCACCTGCATTTTGTGCTCCTTGGCTGTCCGCGTGTGGTTGTGGAGTATATCCTTGCTGTCCAATCGTAGAGGCCTGTGTGCCACGATTTGCTGGGGCAGTGATAGGAGGGAAACGGTACAATCGCCACCAGTTGATAGGCGTGTGCTCAGTACGCGACGGAGAGCCAGGGAAGATGCGCGGGATGCGGAAGGGCATGTCTGTCTCAATAGACGAATCTTGTGCAGTAGTTGACGTCTCAGCGGAGGAACCTACACCTGGTAGAGGTCCAGATGAAAGAGATGAAGGAAGACGCTCAGTTGGAGCCCCTGGAGAACCAGATGAAGCTCCCTGAGACCCTATACCTGTATCCGTATCGCCAGAAAATGTGTCAGCGTGGGCAGCGCGAGGCAGGGTTGCTGTGATATCGTATCCTTGGGCGCTGCGAATATCCAAATTGGGATCACCACCTTGTCCTAAGTTGTCACCGTGAGTACCTGGGCTCTCGCGGGCGGTGTGGGCATCTGAGATAGTAGATGCTTCATCGGAAACACTTTGGAGCTCAGGCATGTCATCATCGATGTTGGATGCAGCAGTGTCGTAAGACTCGCTGTCACTCATGACATCCGCCTCCTCAGTCGTCTCATCTTCGTCCTCATGGTTATCTTCATCACCTTCATCCTCATCCTCATCATCAGCATCAACTGGCACACTTTGTTGCGCAAGCGCAACCCTTAGATCGGATTGAAGATCAATGAGGAAGCGCTCAAAGCTGCCAGGCGGGGGCACAATGGGGACGTCATTGTTCCTATCCCCATTGACGGCTGCTGCTTCGGGTGTGGGCGCTGTGGGCCCACTGGCATTGGCCACACCAGGAACCACGGGAGGACTTCCTACACCGAGACCCAGATTGAAAGCACGAGCCATCTCCGAAAGCAGGAGCTCTCGTGCATCACGGGGACTGGGTCTACCTGCGCTCTCATCAGCCCCAGGTACGCCCATTCCAGGTGCACGCAGACCAAGTCGATCACGTAAACTGCTCCAGACGTGACGCATTCTCCCAGCATCACCTGTAGGGGTAGGCGATAGAGGTCTATCAGACATACTTTGGGGAGGTTGAGTTGGTGATTGAGGTGGAGGCGCGAGTCCAGATGAGAAAATAGGTTCGGAAGAGCCTGTAAGTAAGGAAGCAGCCGTTGCTGCTGCTGCAACACTGCAATTCAATAAGTCAGCATCGTTGTAGGCAATACTGAACCAATTACACAATATGATGAAGAGGCATGACACAGGCCTAGGACTGGAGTGAGTTAGATGCACACCTAAGCAATGTTCCCAGTACATCAATACTGCTCGGGGAAAGTGAACCAGGGTTGACACTGGAAAATTCGGAGGTTGGTGGACCAGTTCCTGAGTTGGAAGTGGCCGTACTTGACTGCGTGTCAACAGGCAGTTGTTGTGGATAATCAGCAGCAGGGCGATCAACATAAGTACTACCTTCTGACATAGGTAGCATGCTAGTGGGACGCGGTAAGATTCCAGACAAACGATTGCGCAAGCGATCTCTGGGGGTTGAATATGATCGTTGGGGCGATGAGGGTGAAATAGAAGGCGATCTTCCAATTCGTGGTGGCTCCAGATTGCCATCGTTTACGAAACTCGGATTGCTCGAATTACTATTGTTGTTCGCTAAGGTGGTATTTGCCTCGGAAGCGCGGGACACATCAGTGGTATGCACGACACCTTGCACCACGACCAGTGTTCCCGCTGGTGGAAATTGACGACCTGGGAGCTGTGCAGTTGTCCCTATGGAAGGCTGCGGTCCAGCGTGTCCCAGTGGGGGCATGAACATTGATGGTGGTCCCTCGCTCTGATTTCCTGGGACGCCTTGTGTTTGAGGAGATAGATCAATTGATTCGGTAGTTGGGGCAATGACAACTTCATCCTCATCTTCCTCCGAGCAATGTGGGGAAAATGGGGGAATAGGTTGAGACGCAACATCAGATGCCGGTTCAACGAACCGACTACCCGAAGGGGTGGAGGTCGCATCTTCTAATGGTGCACTAGATGAGGACGTTCCTGGGACTGACTGAAAGTCGTCAACACTTTCATTTTCTCTTGCCTTGCCTTTCCCGCTCTCTACTTCCGCAGTAGAATCTCGAGTCCTGTTCTGTTCGTCTTGGGGTTCCGCAACCTCATGAATAGCGACGTCGTCAGCTACTGGAGTTTTAGAGAAGCGCCGTGAAAGTCGCCACTTTTTGCGCTGCGAGGTCTGAGTCGCACTGGTTGTCCGCGTGCGTGGAGTTGCAGAGGTTGAATTCCCGGGAACAAGCGACGAAAGGAGGCGGTGCGGAAGGGATGAACGATGACTACGTTTCGGTACTGTAATACTCGCGACTTGTGGCTCTGACACAGATGATGATGGTGGGGTGAGAAGGGAAGTTGAAGGTTCGGACGATGGCTGCGATTCAGAGGACGGTGGGTGAGATCTCGCTTGAGCAAGGCCATTGCTACGGATCTGCATCCTGGAGGGTGTTTGGCCCATTGCACTTGTTCAGCTATCGAGTTCAGAGAAAATGGGGATGGAAATGAGCGGGAATAAGAAATCGGCGAAATACAACGTCAAAAGAAATAGAGAAAGCCAAGTTGGATGGCAGGGTTATTGACTTGTTATGGAACAGAAAGGAAAAGAAAGGTAAAGAAAAGTAAAACTAGGTTAAATCAGAAGATACTTTCGCAGTTACAGAGCTCGGCGTTGTCTTCAGCAGCGACGACGAGAACAAGGAGGACGAAGATGAAGTGGTGGTAAACGGCTGCCACACCATGTCACCACAGTCCGGGTCGGTTATTCCCATCATTACCTTTTCTAGACAACTGCTGGGCAGTTCTGCGCACAGGAATGTTACATAAATTGTATAAGGCTATATGGATTATTATTACAAAAACACTGCAATCACTGTAAGCATTGGGAGGACGGTCATCTCAATCTGGGACAAACACTCCGTCTGTAGTGCCCTCCTGTCTTCCTCTTCTCTCCAAGATGAAGTTCACGTACGTGGCGGGCGTAATTTTCCTTCATTAACACCCTTCTGCCACTGCACCGACCTTCATGACATCTCACCTTTGTCCTACCGCCGTCTCTAAATATCTCGTGTTTCGGTCTTGCCGTCTTTGCGGCAGCACCGAATCCGAAAGGAACCCTCCCGCTGAGCGTCAGCTCGCAAGTCTCCGATGTGCTGGATCGGGGATCTGCGTAACTCGTCGAAGGTGCACTGATGTTCACAAGGTATTCTGTCCTTCCTATCTGATCATACATAGGATTTACGTTTGCGACTAGATATGGTATTAGCGGTACCCACATAGAAATAAATGACAATACCGACCTGGAATATCCCACTGTCCATCATATATTCGAATGGCTTGGTCAAAAGTCGCGTCCATCCCATTTGCAACAAAGAGGGCAGTTCCACCCGGTAATGAAGCACGCATAACACCACTGTCAGGATGTAACTGGACTCTGGACGGGCTATTCATTTGATTCAACGGTGTATTAAAATAATAATAAAATAAAAAAGCGTACTGAGCAGAGCTATGGGAGGGATGATTATTAGAATAGTCGAAGCTACATATTGAGAACAAAAATCAATATCCGCCGTGGAGGGAAAAAAAAACCTCACATATTGTATTGAGACATTGAATGATCCATGCTGGAGCTGTTCAAGAAGCCTTGGCTTTCATTGTCTGAGTCCACGGCCTCGGAGAATAGTCCCATGCAGGGGTTACTAACAGTGTGTGCCTGTCTAGGTCAATCCGGTCAGTAATACTGCTAACGGTGCATGAGGCAATCCGAACCGTTCTTCAGTGCGGCGATGTTGCTGCATTAATGAGAGATATGGGGAATTCCCGCTTTTGAAGGCTCCGTTCTTTATAGATTATGCTGACCCCCGAGATCCGAGAAAAAGCCTGACTCTCAGCTTGCCATGTTGGATGCATGGACTTGACATGGCGGGGCGCTACGCCTCATCGGTGTGAAGATCTCCACGCCAGACAGTAAAGAATGTCGGGATTACGTCAGGGGACAATCGAAAAAGGTTTGCACCGTAACTTTTGTGCGTCAAAGTCCCGCTCCGAATATCTCGCAGCGAAGGGCCAACGCAGAAATATGGCTGTGTGAGATTGGCAGGCATGAACGGCATACTATAGATACCTCTTGCGCAGGTACAAATTTGTCAGGTATGCTTGCCATCGTCAAACTTAAAATCGGTCGTGGATCTCGGAAAGAGCTATCGTTCTCCTTGAAAGAACAATCGTCGCGAATATTTCATCAGACTGGTTTCACACCCGGCGTAGGATGATGACGCCATGATATATCCACTTACCAGTGCACGTCAGGTACATATGCTGTGGTTGTGATAAGATTGCGCGGAGAAAAAAGATACATACCCCGAGAGGTTTCTACTTGTAAGTTAACATCATCTGACGTTTCCTCAGAATGTTCTGTCCTGTCCCAGGATCTGAAGGTATACTCAGTATTGGGTGTGCTACTAGTACAGCTAGATGTCGTCAGCAGCCTGGCGGCTAGCTCGCCGAGAAATCTGAATTAGTGGATTGAATGTCGACGGAGCACCGCCTTCAAGTTGTTATTAGACAGCAATCAGGCTAGTGACACGATCTGTAAATGCCAAACCTCTCGATTTCCAATCAGATTGTTTTGATCAGCTACTAGTAGAATGTCAAAGGGCTACATGCTAAGGTTTGGCTCCTCGAAGAATTCTTTCTTTATCTGCAAGGAAGATATCAGTATCATTGTTCCGTAAGAACAACGGTTTACATAACTCACAAAGTTGGAGAGCCTGAGAGCGCAGGATTAATGGTTACTCGCAAACTAAACCCATCAGTGGAAAGCTGTAGCGACCGTAGTTACCGTGACCAGATACACTGTGAGAGCTAAACGGCTCAGGCTTTGGCCTTCACCGATTTAAACGGAAGATCTCAGAAACATGAATGCAACCAACAGCTGTAGAAAATCCAGGTGCGGTCCGGAATGCGAGTTCCATTCTATGATTAGACTCGTGACCACTCTAGGCATCGAATTTGAGATGCTGTAGTCACCAACTCGATTTGGTCACTAGCCTATTCTACGATAAGTTCCTCGGATTCAAATAAGTATCTGGAGCACTCGAATAATTCAATTCTGACTTTGGGAGCAATGTTACAGGTCGGAGGATTGGCCATATCGACACCGAATTATCTCACTGTGGTAATGAAC
>PVYE01005302.1:19942-42899 GCA_002995055.1 Rhizopogon rudus
TAGAGAGTACGAGTATGGGAGAGGAAAGGTTCTCTTGCACGGTGACAAATTAATAGGAACTAGCGGGAACTAGCGGGCAGCCAGAGTTATCATTGTTAGTAATTCATCTACGGCGGTTCTTGTTTAGATTTCTGAGGGAGAAAAAATGTCCACAGGGCAACGCCTGGTGGATATGTCACCGCAAAACTTTAAATTGCGTGGGTAGTTGCCTCGATGTTTCACCGTTGCCCCCACCTGCCATCGAAAGCCATGTGTTTGCACGTGTGCATCCTAAACCGGAGCTTCGTGGATTAATAAACACTTCTGGGCCTAGCTGTCACCAACAGCCAATGAAGCCCGATCCACTGCCAGAATGTTACTGACTGGACTGATAATGACACTACTCTTACGGGCGTCCACTTTATGCCACTGGGGTCCAATGGCAGATCTTCGCGAACAACTGCTTGAAAGGTCCCGTCTGGTCAACGGAATAAATAGCACCAAGACACTGAAGATTTAAACCAGCGCGAGAATCTGAAATCAGTGATGACTGTCAGGATGGTACGCTGTATATCGGTGGTATTACACTGAAGCACCTTCCAAAATTCCAGAAGCACTACTGCTGTACGTTGCTAGAGGAACGAGAGGGATTGTTATCATATGTAGTGCATGTAGCATGAAGTCAACGAAATGTATGACGAGATGGAATGCCTCGTGGAGATCTAGGATTTCCGTTACAACCAGCGATGGGTAGTAACAACCCGGAAGTCTGCCCACGAGCTGCCTGGTTTCACTTGGCCAAAATAATTAAGGAACCTGACAACTCGATATCAGCTTTGGCTTGTTTCATGTCCAACGTAGTAGTGCTCGTCCACCAGGCAGCGTACACGACCAGCTTTCCTCCTTGGTACCCCTTCTCAACGTAAACCCATTCTCAGACCCAGCGATAAAAGTTCCCTCAATGACCATGACATCGCTGTCAAGGGCTAACAATGGAGCCATACCACTAATAGGGTCATGTGTTGCCATAAACAAAACAGTTGCGTTCCCATGCGCTGACACCGAATCCGAGGCAACTTCACCCTTTCGTGGCAGATAGAACATCTTTCGAAAGAGGTTAGGTTCATTCATTCAGACAAAAGAAGACCCACTTTCACAATGCAGCCTTGCGGTGGCGCACTTGTTGTCTCAAGAGCTATGGTGCCGCGTGATGGGTCACCTGAGGTGATACGGTGAAGACGTTCTACCTTTGGTAATGATGATGTACATTTATTCGATTCTGAGTGGGAACCCCGTACCTTGCCGCTATTCATTACGCCTACATAGAATTCATCATCCTTGAGTAGTGCATCCCGGGCGTCAAGACCGTGTTTGTTCACTGCAGCGAGGAGGAGACGCGTAGGATTCCCATTGTCGATAGTCAATATGAGGTTTCCCTCAGAACTTTGAACCGCTCAACGTGGGACAGGGTGCATGAAGGAGAGGAGTTACTTTGTCACTTTCAACTCTGGAGTCAGACCAACCAGACCAGGAAACTCTGCTGTCAATGAGATATGATCGAGAGAAGGTTGAGGTGCAATTCCAATTGCTCCATCTGAGTATATCTCGCCATCATGGAAAAGTGTCACTGGTCGACCTGTGATGAATGGAGTCGATGACGCCAAAAATCCGAGCTGTCGGAAAGGGGTCTCAATATCCTATTGTCTCGGATGTATGATGCACCTGCCTCATGTGAGTGCGGAAAAGTGGCCTTCAGTGCCTTCGCAATTCCTTGTGGTGCTTTGTCCGAGAAATAGAGAATAGTAGATACATCTTCAGGTCTGAGAGATGTATTAAGCCTAGACGGCATGAAAACGGCGCAACATCAGGCCCACCTCGCCATTCTCAGTTCCAAGGGTACCACCTCCTGAGCAGACGCGGCGCTCCTGTCCCATATGTCCTCCCAGTTAACTTGGCCCACATCCCCATCAATTTCGTCAAAAGCTTCTGAGTGTACCACAGGTAGTTTTTGTGTACTTGGACGCCTTGCAGCATGCCAGCGGCCAACCTGAGGGTCTGCGCGACCAGCGATGGTCGATCGGAATGTAATTCCATCTAGCAGAGCAACAGCACACGTGAGGTGCGAACCATATACCGGTAGTGGTGATGACAGACATCCGACATGACGAGGAAAAAGAGAATTTAAATGAGACGTAACCGCAGACAGTGTATCTGACGGAGCAGAAAGGGCAAAAAGGAGCGTACTACCTTTCGCTTTGGAGTGCAAATGAAAACGATCAAGAGAAGCCAGGAGTGCACTTGGTGTACGAGCCACGATGGTTTGCGCTCTAATCATCGCAGAAGTACGATACCCGTACTATCCAAAGGGAAACTTGTAGGAAAGTCTCCTCCGCGGAAAAATCGACTTGAAGTTTAACTGTTAACAAACGTAAACCTGCAAAGTAACCCTGATCGGCTCCGGCGCGGTCCAGGCCCCGGAATCTTGAAATTTCAAATTCCATACGGTACTTATTCACATACTAAAGCCTTACCGTCATATCTGTTGAGGCTCTCCCTTACTTTGGTTAACTGAGTACAACATTTTTAGTGACAGTGATATTGGAGGCGTCGGAATTCTAGTGCGTCTAGGCCCCTTATGAAGCTGATTTTAACCGATTTAACCGTGACGGAACTTCATCGTTGCCGGTTTTGAATATTATACTGTTAATTCTCAATGGATTTGTATGCAGACATCCTGAAATCCGATCACCACCAGGCATATAAACCTTTCCTCTCACTCTTCAATATGACAGGCGTTGCTACTGCCAATCCGAGTCATGCAGGTATCAATCAGTATGTTCTCGCGAGTTTGACACACGGCCAATCGACTATGCTGCCACCGTTTGTTTGGAACTGCGTCAGCCGTTTGCGGGTAATGAATTTATTAGCCGGCTCGACTTTAAGATGGAAATGATGCAACCTTCGTGAGATATGTCCAACTTCTTCAACCGCATAGAAGATGTCCCACTATCTGCTTTCATTGATGTGATGGCTGGGAGCGAAGGTGACTATAACTTGTCTCGTGTCGCGTTGATTGTCTCCCTCGTAGTGAATACGACGGCAGACTGGTGTTCTATGTGTACCGACAACCAAGACAGGGGCTGCGCAGCTCTTACAATTGACGATAGCATTGTCATCGAGCCCAATGACGAGCATGGCAGATAAATGTCTTGAGCAGATGGCCTGAGCGTACGTGCAGAAAGGCAGGATGGAACTTGAAAGGTATAGATTGCTGAGACAGTAATATACAGTAACGTACTCGGTGCCCAATTCGTCGTCTCGATTTGGAGAGGCCTGAGGTTGCCTCTGGCGGTGATCATCCTGAATCCGTGTCGTCCGACGTCGATGTTTCAATGCTTTTGAATATCTTTGCAGCAAAGTTGTAATATTGAGATAGTGTTATATGTAAAACCGAAAACTTCTAAGTCTCGCAAACGTACGTTATGTACTAATAAATACTTTCTCACAATTGTGTGAGCCCCATTAGATTTGTAAACTGCTGTAAGGTATCCCGGCCTGGCGCAAAGTTTAGCGCACCCAAAAAATCCCGCAAGAATGTGTGTCAGTCAGATACTAGTTTTCACTTTCACTTTCGCTGTCACTTTCACCCCCATTCTCATCGCTCTCCTTGCGCCACGATTCTCCCTTGTGAAGTACCAGTAGAATCAGTAACTCCATAACAACCAAGACGCCAGCCCACGCCGTATATAATCCGCCATCTCCTAAAGAATTCTGTGAAACATAAGGGTGTGTCGCAATATAGCACACGGCAAGGGAACTTACTTGAAGCGGTATAGCAATCATAACCGAAATAAAGGCCACAGTTCCTCGGAACGAGCTATTTGCGGCCACTGCTGCGGACGAGCGACCAGGATTGGCATCGATGAGGTATGCAAATGTACTTCCATTTATCCACCTGGAAGTAGACGTCAGGACAATCATGATTGTGTATAAACGCTGTACATACATGGAGGAGAATCCAACCAGTACGAGCATGACGCAAATGGCGGCGACATTCACATGCTCCTCGCATACCCAAGCATAGCCGACGATAGACGGTGGTAGCAACAGCATCACCAGTTTCACATTCTCCAGTCGCATCTTTGTAAGAAGTCAATCAAAAGCTGCGGTGCGCAGGTATGCAAAAGCTCACTTCTGGGTACCACTTGCCTCCGTTTGCTTTCATCATCTTCGCGGCCACCCGGTCAGACCAACGTCCGCCAATCACACTCCCAGCAATACACCCTTCACAAGGAGTTAGACCACTTCCACAATCCAAAGGGTGAGAGGCTCACCTACGCCCAGGCAAAGCAAGACAAAAGCAACACTCAACGCATCATAACCGTATGCATTGGCGAGAGTACGTTCGCACGTGTATGAAATACAAAAGTTACAGCTGTAAATGAAACCTTGTCCCGAAGTGAAGTCACAACGTGCAATACAGGAGGCAAACTTTCACTCACCATTTGCAGTCAAAATCAGAGCGTTGTTCTTTTGTGACATAATTCGAAAATATGGTGGAAAGGGGTTGATGTCTTTGATTGATAGTCTGACATCATCCAACCCGGCAGCAGAAGTCGGCACTACAGTCTTGTCTGGAAGACTCTGGTGTTGGAGCTGCTTCTCAGGGATATTGACAGGTGCTTGGTCCTTGCTGCACTCATCCCCGGCAACAACAGACTCACTGGAACACTGGATGGGTTCTCGGGAGGCAAGGCGTCGTTGTAAGGCAGCGCGATATGTGAGACTTCGCTCATGTCGGAATGTGTCCTTGAAGAGGATAAGAAAGGATAAGAAGATGATTCCTCCACAAATCGTTAGGAAGAAGAAGCTTGCGCGCCAGTTGAAGGCTTCCGACAGTAACCCGCCGAATACAGGACCGAGTGCAGGACCTAAGAGAGGTGCAGCAAAGAAGATGCCCATCATGGTCCCGCGTTCATGAGTGTCGTAGATATCCGCCAGGGTCGCAGCCGAAATAGCCATGGCGACACTTGATCTACGGAACGTCAATTTATGGTCGAGCTTTTGAATAAGTGCTCACCCTGCTGCTTCAAGTGCCCGCATGCCAATCATTACCCCTATAGTATTTGAAAGTGCCACGCCAGCACTTCCTGCCGTGAATACAGCCGAGGCCACCAAATACAGAGGCTATACATAATCAAGATCCGAAGTCATTAAGTAGATCAAAGGGGAATCTATACTGGACAAACCTTACGACCTTTAATTTCGCTTGCAGCGGTCCATAACAGAGGAAAATTCCCCTGTATGATGATGAAAGTAGCTAGTGTCCAGCTAATTTGAGTGCCTGTTGTGCGCAGATCATGCTCTATTAGAGAGTTCGAGGCTGTACGGCGATATCAAATCAGAACTGCCCATGAGACAAAGACACACAACGCACGGTTTTGAATGTTAGTAGTTAATGTAGACACCATTGTAGCCAGTGAGACAATGTACAAAGTTATGGTCTACGGGTGGTACATTAATCAGCATGTTAGCCGGGGAGAGCACTATGTTTTACACGCACCTTCCTGGTGTGACTCCACTGCCGAGGGTCGTCGTGAACTGGAACATGTTCTATATCGGTTGTATTCTCTGTGTCTTGGGGCGGGGGCGCCTCGACATCAGAGTTTTGTGGTAGGTGTTTGGGCTCGGACCCAGATGGCGCTCTTCCAATGTTTAGACTAGCCATGGCTGGAGCAACTAACAGGTTATGAAGACGAAGAGATGGAACTTGTTGAAGCCTCTGAACCAAGATGCATTGCATCTTATATTGCGCGTACACATGAACTTTACGCTGTCCGAATAAGTTGCGATCCCAGGATGCTATGCTTCCCCGGGATGGGAGATAGCCGCATATGCACCTTTGCGTGAAGGTTATCCTAGCTTCCGGAGTAGGTGCCAATTTCTAGCAAGTCTGTGCACATTTCGAAGGATGTAAATTTACATCTTGCCGTACTCGTGTTGATGATTACATTTTGCATTGCCTCGTGACACACAGTTTTCAAACTAAGCCCAATAGCACAACAGTAATTCCTGTTCGAAGATCTCAATACGATGCCCACTCACACAAGAACGAGCAGCGTTGTCCAGACTGGCATAGGGGCACAGAGCAGGATGTGGAGGCAAAATAGCCTCCAAGATACAATGTGTATTTGATGGATTGATATCATCTAAATGTATGAGTTTTGTTACCACTCTTAACCTCGCGCATATCTCGCGGTGGCGCCCGAAAAGCATACTCGGTGACTCCGGCACCTGCAATCAGTCACGTAAGCATAGGACCGAATGGGGCAATTGGATAACAATGAGAATGTTGAAACATACCCTTTGCATCCCTCTGTCTTTTTTTCTTTCGCGTGTTGAGCTCTTCAGGTGCAGGCGCGACGTCATCAAGAAGGTTAGGCACCGTCGCATAGTCAAATACCTCGTCCTCGCCCGGATTCTCGCTATCTCCGAGCGAAGGGTTATCGATAACCCTAGACTTAGTCCGTTTGCGCTTCTTTTGCCGAGCTTGACCCATGTGTACAATTGTATCATAATCTGGCGCTGGAGCGAAATGAGATTGCCGTTGCTCGGACGGAACGAATGGAATTTCAATTTGTCCGGGAATAGTGGTATCGTCTAGAGCACTGGAAACGAGAATTGCTGGAAGCAAACCCGAGGATGCGCTGAATTGGACGTTCGTTTGAGAAGGGACCTTCTACATAATAGAATGAAGATAAACAACATGTGCCAACGAAGGGGCTGGCTTACGATAGGTGTGGTAGGTGCAATGACAAGCGTCCGATGTATCCGCGTGACGAGGTCTTGAAATATCTTGCCACTGGACGAATCTATTGGTGCTGAGATCTAAAACAAGGTTTTCGAATCCTGGAAGTATGAAGGTGAGTGGGCTAACTTACTTGAGGCGGCGAATGGGAAGTTGCAGTGCCAAAGAATACACTCTGCGAAGTCGAATACGAGCTTCCTTCATGGGACGTCATACTTCGCCCGCCAAAAAGGGATGAGGACGATGCGCGCTGGAGAGCCGCGGAAGAAGAGACTTTCACTGGCCCCCACAGTCTAGATTTTGCAACTTCTTCAACCACAACAACTGCAGTCGAGGCAGCTGAGTCAACAGTTTCGACGTCTGCAGCAACCACGACAGCCTCAACAGCAATCCCTGAAGACGTCACTCGTTCCACAGTGGCCTTGATGACTTCCATAAGTTCACCTGCTCTTCGTCGTAGGACGGGCGGAACGCTTCCGTGTGAGAAAAGCGCAAGGAGCTGAGCAGCATTGGAAGGTGACCGCTCCGCTACAGTGAAAAGGTGGTGATTTGGGAGAACATATCTGTGCGCCACGTCAGCCAATATTTAAGCCAGACGAAAAAGAAGCTCGACGACTCTGAAGAACCACGTTCGACGAGGCCTCCGAGATATGAAGGCAATGTTCACCTCGTACTCTCATCTTCATCCCTCGCTACATCCTCCCTCCACCGATGCACTGCCCTGTATACCTCTCCAATCACACCACCTCTTACACCATTGATCTCAACAGTGCTGCTAGCTAGTGAACTCTTGTTCCATTTCCGCGCAAGCGTATCCCAGCCGCCCGTACCTGCCCCAAGCTCAGCGTCATATGTTTCGCGGTCATATAACCTTAGCGCAGTGCGAGTCGAACGTGCCAACACATCATTTAATAGGAAGTGCTGTGGCTTGTCAGAGATGCTGCCCTTGCTGATGAGGGATACTGCATTCGACGGATATGCGTCTGGAGCAGGCAACGTCCGTGCGCGCTCGATAAGGGAGAGCCGCAGTTGATCATAGATATACAACAGGAAGTGGGTATCGGAGCGTGCATATGTGAGCATTTCGTCTGGCAATGGACTTCCAAATTAAAAAGTTGGTCAGTAGAGCTCCAAGAAAAAACGAATGAAAGTAGAATGAAGTGTCCTCAAAATGGGGATCGACAGCACAATGCGACCGCTATATCGCCATCAAGAGAAAGGCAAACATGTTTTTGACTGGGGCAACCATCGAGGAAGAGAAAAAATAAGAGGATTTCGACGTACCGAATGCGCCAATCGGCCAGTTGATACCGCTTATCCGGGATGAAGTCGCAGAATGCCTCTAGCAAATTTGCAAGGCCATGTTTCTGGAAGTCTAATACCTTTGAGGCATGATATGTGTCGAACAGTCCCACAACAAAAACGTTGAAGTCTTGCTGAAGCCACACAATATCACTCTCTGCGCCATGAAAAACCTGAAAGTCACGAGAGTTAACCGAGTACAGAAGGGCCACCTTGGAACTTGTGCAAGCGCACCTTGACAATCTCTGGATTGGCAAAAATTTCACCGAGTGTATTTCCTATCGAATCTCGTACACTTGGCACCAGCAAGTCGATTATGAAATCTTCCTCGCGTGTGCTGATCTGCATTAAGCAAAGAAACCCCCTGTATGTGCGGTATGAGTGGTGTTCAAGGTCGACGGCGATTTCTTTGGCAGCTTTGAGTTTAATAGCCATAGATGAGAGAGCAGATGGAGTCGAGACATAAATGTGCTTTGGAGAGTTGTGACCTGCTATAGAAGCGGGTGGGATGGTGGTAGAGGGTGGGTGGAAGGTATGGGTAGGAAACGCTGGGTGTGTAAGCTCGTAATAGTAGGGGTGTGTCGATCTGCCAAAATTGAGACAGTAGTCGTCACTCAATCAGAAAAGACGTACAGCTTCTGCCTTTCTTCCTCGTCTAAACCATCGCTTTCGCCTTGGTCACGGAATACGTACCCAAGCGGGACACGTGCACACCACTTGTGGTCAAGAGTACGAGCCGGGATATATGGCGACTCATCCCGGTTATCTACTTTTGCACTGAACAGCAGCTGAGGCTTCGGTAGATGAGAAGCATGCTGTAGCGCAGGGTCAAGGCGTCCTCTCGGGGCAGGGATTTTCTATGTGCACACTTAGCGGTGTAAAGCCTCAAATATTATTGAATGCACCTTTGATGAATTGTTACTCTGATTCGGTAGAGTGGGAACAGCGATAGCAGGCTCTTTCTTACGTCCCAGGTAATCATCCAAACACATATCTGTCCGCTCAAAAAGTCTATCCATCGGATCAACGATCAGGGATTTGAAACCGTCCAGCACATCCTCCTGGTCTTCCAGTGCACCACGCCCCACAGTACTGCTATCCACAGAGCCTGCAAGTCGCACAAGCTTATTGGTAAGCCGAAGGACTCGTGTAGAGAGCGCATCAAGATCTGCGGCGAACGAGATATGTATAGAACGATGGAATGCTATGTCTTGTGGTAGTGTAGTAGCAGCGAGGCGGGTTGTGGCAAGTGCAGCTGATTGCAAAGAGGTCGTGTAATCAGAAAATGTGCCAGGCGTGAGCATAGACGACCCAGCTGCCTCGTTCGTTCTCGCCATGTGTTCCAGACGGCAGTGAAATCTGTGTCGGTGAACGCGATTTTTAGGCTGCCTCAAGGATATATAAAAAAAAGTCTCACGTGAGATTCTCAAAAGGTTAATACTTGGTAATGACTTGGCTAGTGCTTACCACTGCTTCTTATACTGCCACAACCACATCTGTATCGCACATTCTAACACTCCGAATCTGATCGCATAGCTATAGGACGAGTCTCTTCAGCTATTTCGACCGTTTTCTGATTTCTTTCCGCATTTGACACCTGCACTGGTAACTACGTACCAAGTCACACCTCGGCCCGCCTGAAGCCGCCCCAAGCCGCCCACCAAAGTAATCACCTTCATGCACTCCTAACTTATTATCGACTTTGTCAGCTTCAAGTTGCGGCATCTGCTTCGGTAGAGTTGAATAGTGTGTTCACCCCACCCATGCATTTCCACCTTCAGCTTTTCAGTTTATTTTGCAGCGCAGACCATACAGTCTCTCCAATTTTATATGAGCTCGATATGCAAGTCATTTTCTGTCGGGAATAGAGAGGCGTACAGTACCCAATACAGTGTTTCGGCGCCACCACCACCACTCAACGTGTATCATGCGGCGCAGCATTACCTCGTGTCATATTTTGTTTTTTCTTTGTGAGCACATTACCCTTGTGCTGTAGATCGGCCACTGTGATTATCCTGCTGCCGATGCACTGCGATATCCCGCTTTCATAAAATCAGTCTCCATACAGTATAAATTCTCGCCCATTGAATGTCATCCGTGTAGTCACCCCATGAATTCAGCATCAGAGAGTCGTGCCTTTGAAGAGGTAGTAACAGACTTCCGCAGCTGTGGGGTAGGCGGTTTCTTCAACCAAAATTTTGTTGACAATCCTGTAGGACTATGGGATTTTCACAGGAATGAAAACCAGGCATTGTGAGTGCGCTCGACAAATATTACCATATCCCCTCCGAGCTAACTAGTACATTCTGCTATCAGGCCCTTCAGCGACGTCACACCAGTCTCGCCTGTAGGGTTGACTATAGGATTGCCTCCACCCGGTGATTTCATCGAGCATCAGTAAGTCCAGTCTGCTCTGAAGTTACAGTCTTGACAATTTCTCTATGGAATAGATTTGCCTTGAATGAGACTGTTTCTTCTATGGTCAACACACGTCTGTCATCATATGTCGAAGCCTACCTTACTCGTCTCCAGGCGGTGTATGGTCAGCTAACTGTTGATCAGGCAATCTTGATTCTCAGGCGTCACCTTCTGTCAACTAACTCCTTCCCGCACAACCCACACTTCGGACACTCGACATCTCCGTCAATGCCCTCTGTCCCTCCTGTGGAAGTTGCTTCTATGACTCCTAACGTCGTAATCACAACGTCAGGCACCAGCGCAGGTACCTCCATGGAAGTACCGGCTGTGTCCGACACCGAAGACCTCGGAGCTTATGACATGAGCTCTCTCCGTCGCATCTTTCAAGATGGAGACCGCGTCAAGGTGGAGTGCCTGTGGTCGAACTGCGGGAGGACGATGATGAAAGACAACCACCCCCGTCATATACGGGAATGCCATCTGCGCGCTAAGAGAGTCGTGCGCAAAAGTAGTACTTTTCCCTAAGTCCTTCGGCTGATGCCAAGGGCTTCTGTACAACAGTGTTCTCTCATGAGATTCCCTTAGATTTGGACCATTCACGCACGGATGTTATTGATTAATTTGGCAGCATATGATACTATAGAGTAGAGCGTAATATCATACTGGGATTCATACGATATCTCATAGCAATATAGACGGAACGAGTGTCTTCTTTCTACCTTCTATTAGGGTCTGCCTACGGGAGGTAATCCCCAGAGGCAATGGATTTTTCCTCTTGTTGAACACTTGGAATTTTTAATTCAGCCTCAAAAACAGTGGTGATCCCATCACGTGATCGAACGCGTGAGCGACGGAGCTCGAAAAGTCCAACCAACCTAGTGCCGCACGCGTTTTACCTACAACTCACTTGCAGCCTCTGGCTCTACATCCAACCTCCCTGCAATGGCCTCAATAGGTGCGGTCACGAAGCAAATTGCTGCCCTCGAAATTTCCGCCAAGAAACATCAAACTTCGCGTCCCGGTCATACCAAACAGCCCTCCCAGACAAATGTTGCCAAACTCCTCACAAAATATGCTGCGCCCAATCCTCCTACAGCGAAACCTACTCAACCGTCTGCTCTCCGCAATCAGGCAAACGTCGATGCTCCAGCCCAAACCAGTAAAGCGGATACTCCTACAGAACCTAAACATCCGCTTGACATCGGCAAATATGACGGTGGCCTTGAGCTAGACAACGAGAAGAGGGGTGAAAAAGTCTTTGGAGAGGCAGCGGAGGCGCTTGCGCTCGATTCCAGTGTGTCAAGGTGCGTAAAGAGAAACTTGGTGGCATCTCATCACCAACGATCCACGCAGAACACGACCCACTCGAGAGTGGAATCTCAACTCATTTGAGATCGGCCGCCCTCTCGGAAAGGGAAAGTTTGGACGCGTGTACATGGTCCGCACCAAATGCGAACCCCAATATATCCTCGCCCTCAAATGCCTCTACAAATCCGAGGTCGTCCAGTCTCGCGTCGAGAAACAAATACGACGTGAAATCGAAATTCAACAGAATCTACGACACCCCAACGTACTCCGCTTGTACGGCTACTTCCATGACGAGAAACGCATCTTTCTCATGCTTGAGTTTGCTGGCAAAGGCGAGCTATACAAACAGCTCTCTAAGCATGGTTGCTTCTCAGAAAAGCGGAGCTCGAGGTACATTGACCAGATGGCGGATGCTCTGAGCTACCTGCATGGCAAACACGTCATTCATCGAGACATCAAGCCGGAGAATCTGTTGCTAGGAATCAATGGTGAACTGAAGATAGGCGACTTCGGATGGAGTGTACACGCACCTGGAAATAGACGCATGACTCTGTGCGGGACGCTCGATTACCTGCCGCCTGAGATGGTGGAAGGAAGGGAACATAATGAGAAGGTAGACTACTGGGCACTGGGTGTGCTAACGTACGAGTTCTTGGTTGGAAATCCTCCCTTCGAAGATCGGAACAGCGTGAACGGTAAGCAGCCTGTCACACCCATCCCTTCTCTTCAGCTGATACAGCAAACCAAGCCACTTACCGTCGAATAGCTAAAGTCGACCTTAAGATACCGCCGCATGTCTCTACCGAGGCCAAAGATTTGATAACACAGGTATGACGATATTCTTGCTCTGTATTCCATAGATACTAATAGCTTTGCAGCTACTCAAATATAATCCCGAAGAACGCGTCCCACTAACTGACGTCTCACGGCACCCATGGATAGTGAAATATCGGCCTAAAGGGACTTCAAGAGGTGGAGCCGAGGTGTAGATAGTATCAATTTTCAGTGCTAGTTGTGCTTTTCCATCGATACGGGATTTTGACTTGGACTGTACAATATCTTGTAAAACTGTTGCCCGCTGTCCGTTGTCATTCAGACCGTCGACTGTGTCAAAGTACACAGGTTTCCGGAGGTCTCCATGGCGTGCCATCCCCGACTTCAGCAAGGCTAGAACTGATAAAGGCATCAATATCGAAAATTCCGTGGAATTATCCTGCCATGTGTGCAATGTACTAGAAAGCCATAGTCATAGCGAGTACCAGCGGTCTCTTTGCTCACAGAAAATTATGGTGGTATTAGAAGTTATTTATTCCGCGGTCTACTCAGAACAGACAACATATCGTCTAGCTAGCGTCCCAACAATGATCACACCTGCACATCGCCTAACAGTGAGCAGGTCACATCATTCACACAATGAACGGGACGGGCCTTTAATATATAAGGGATGACATGTCTGAGCGAATGCGGTTGTAATCGAGGAGACCATCGAGCGGGCCGAGAGCAGCAATAGCGATCTGGAAAGGAGTGAATGAGTAAATACGCCAAAGTTCAACACAAAAAAAGTCCTTACATCCTTATCCCACAGGTATTTCTGGGCGACGCGCTTGATCTCATCCGTGGTCACAGCATCGACAGCAGACTCGATCTGCTGAGGAGTAAGGCGGCGGCCAGTGGTAACAAGTTGCCTTCCAATATCCTCGGCAATGGCGGTCGTACCATCAAGAGAGAGCAGTAAACCGGCCTTGAGCTGGCTCTTGGCGCGCTCAACCTCGACGTCAGTCGGGGCCATAGACATGCGGCACCATTCCTTGAGGGTGAAATGTGTCATGTCGTCAAGGTTCATGAGATTCTCGGACACCAAGTAGATGCCCCAAAGACCAGTATCGGAGTACGACGTGGAGAAGGACATGAAGGAGTTAGCAAGGTTGTTCGAGGAGATGACATGGGAAAGACGGGAGGAGAGAAGAGGAGAAGCGCCGAGGGAGCGATCCCAGTTGCCCATGATGCTCTGCATGACTTGCATGGGGAAGTAGTCGGGCGAGCTCCAGCCGACACCCTCAACGGCAATGGCGACGTGTGCACATGGACTGGCATCATCACGAACACGAACATCTGAACCAACGAAGTTCGAGCGGGAATGAGCAAGACGGCCAAGAGGAATCGGGTTCTTGGATACGGGGAGCGAAGAGAAATGCTTTTCAGCAAGCTTCACCAGCTCCTGGTGGTCAACACCTCCGGAACCAACAAGGACCATGCGATCGGCGGTGTAGTTGGTTTTGATGTAAGAGTCAAGGTCATCACGTTTGATGGAGAGGATGTTGGCTTTGGGGCCAAGAATCGTACGTCCAAGTGGTTGGTCTGTAAATATGTTAGTCTCAGGTGCGGAGGTAAAGCGAGTATGGGATGATAAACTAAAGACCCACGTTGGAAAGCAACAGCATGAAGATGATCAAAGACGACTTCTTCAAGCTGCTTGTCAACCTCCTGCTGCTCTCGAAGGATGACATCACGTTCTCTCTCAACAGCTGCAGACTCAAGTTTCGAATTTTGAAGAATGTCGGAAATGATATCAACGGCAACCGGGACATCCTTTCGGAAGCTCTTTGCATAGTACACAGTCTGTTCGCGAGAAGTATACGCATTCAAATGTGCGCCAAGATTCTCAACCTCGAGCTCCAACGCATGTTGGTTGCGACGGTTGGTGCCCTTAAAGGCCATATGCTCGAGGAAGTGGGCGGTTCCATTGGTTTTGTCGGTCTCAGCACGAGAACCAGCATCAATCCAGACGCCAATTGTTGCGGTCTGAGCATGAGGATGAGACTCGGTGGCAACCGTTAAGCCATTGGGGAGTGTGGTGGTTTGGGTGATAGGCGATGGAATGTTCACCGCAGTCGCGAATGACCGCAGAGGTCGCTGCTACAAGTGAGCCATCGAGAGAAAACTACCTGGAAAAGAGGGCAGACTTACAGGATTGCGCGCTGAAGTTCTGAAGGAACGAGCTAGCGACGCCGACAGTGTTCTCGAGACCATTCCGAAGACGAGGGAACGAAAAGCTTCCAGTTGGCTCACACCAAAATATTCATCCTTCGGGAGTTCTCGGTCCTCCGGCATATGCCGAACAATCTTAGTCAGCGTCATCCAAAAGAAGAACTTTCGTGGCGAGCACAAATTTCCCCGAAGACTTTATCGTTCAGATCTCAGAACTCCAGAGAAGTTTTAATGTTTAGATCTTCTGCCAACTTGAGTTCGCCGTGACTCATATTTACATGAGCAGAAACATGTCTTACACGCCAGATGTCTTTGACTCTTACGACCAGGCTGCTTCACTTTGGCTCGCAAATGGTTTGCCTGGAGAGATGCTTTCGCACCTTAAACTTAGTGGCTGCCCTCACACTGCAATCAATTCTTCGTTCAAACTAGGGAGCGCAGCACAGGTGAGCAAATATATTCAAATGTGGAATGCATTCACGAATAAGCCGCCTTGAGACATCTATTGGCCTTTCAGGCCTAGCAGCTGCTTATATCCTTTCTTTGAGGTCCGGAAATAAGCAAGGCGTCAATGTTGATGCACGTCACGCCATCCTGGATATTTCTAGGTTATAAGTAGCCCTCTCCGTGGTGATGATATCTCACTTAAATCATGCAGTGAATCATGGTATACTGTAGATGGCCAAACGCCCACCGCGTCAGTATGGGACCACCTGGCGGGTATATATCGAACCAAGGATGGCAGTTTTGTGCGTCTGCACACTAACTTTCCGCAGTCAGTTTGAATCAAGTATTGAAGAGTTCCCTTAGCTAATGATCACCACAGCCACCGGGATGGCATCCTCAATATTTTGCAGTGTGAGGTCTCTCGTGAAGCCGTTCAAGCCGCGTTGCTGCAATGGAATGCAGAAGATTTTGAAGATGAAGCAGCAAAGCATAAAATGTGTGTTTCTGCGTATAGGTCGTTCGAGGAGTGGGATAAGCATCCGCAAGCAGCTGCATTAAAAGGAACCCCTCCCATTCAGCTTGTTAAAATTGGAGATGCCCCTAGAAGAGAAATCGATGAGTCTCCGCGGTTCCCTCTCGAGGGAATTAGAGTGTTGGACCTGTGTCGCGTGCTTTCAGGACCGGTTTGCGGCCGAACGCTTGCAGGTATGTGACAACTGTCGGAGTGATGACACATGAGAATCTACAAAACCAACAGCGTACGGTGCTGATGTGCTCCTAATTACGTCTCCCAAGCTTCCCGATTTACCATTCCTTGACATCGATACATCTCGTGGCAAGCGCACGACGCAACTTGATCTCACTGAAGCCGCTGACCATGACCGCCTGAAAGGATTAGTGAAGGAAGCTGATGTATTCTTGCAAGCCTATCGACCAGGTGGCCTTAAGGAGAAAGGGTTTGGGCCTCAGGAGCTTGCAGAACTTCGCCCTGGTATTGTATGCGCCAATTTGACAGCGTATGGTTGGGAGGGACCCTGGAAGGATAAACGTGGCGTAATCCCTTGTCCACTTTTTTCTTCTTCTATACTTCCTGACAATGGCATCTCTAGTTTGATTCACTCGTGCAAACTGCTACGGGCTTCAACTGGGCGGAGGCTGAGGCTCTGGCCAAATTTAATGGGCAGCCCATTATAGGTCGACCAGAACCCAAAGCATTCCCTTTGCAAGCCTTGGATCATGTCGGAGGGTACTTCCTTGCTTTCGGCATTCAAGCTGCCGTTGCAAAAACGGTCGTTGTGAGTTCCCAGTAGGACTTTCCATCGTAGCACATAGCAAAATACTTAAAACACATGACTGGACAGGAGGGCGGTTCTTGGGAAGTCCGCGTTTCTTTAGTAGCAGTTGCGCAATGGGTGCGATCACTCGGACAACTTCCGCCGAAGATCGCGTTCGGTGACGGAAAACCTCTTCCGAAGCGAATGGTTCCACAAGATCCCGAGATAACTACATTCTCGGTCACTCTCCATGAGGCGACAGGTGATAAAAGGGATGTTGAAGGGCCACTCAGGATGATGACAGCTATGCACCATGCAGTGCACCTATCTGATACCCCTGTTAAGGAGGTGGAGGCTCCGATGGGCTTGAATCGGCATGAACCTGTGTGGTTGCCAATCATGTAAGATGTGAGGGGTGAAGAGATGGACTCAGAGATCTGTATTTATAATACTGCGACAAACAAAGGAAATTAACACATAGGCAATGGTAAGGGTATGTGGCTTGGGCATGTAGGTGCAGATAAAATATGATTAGCGGTGCCGTGCTTATGCTGGAGGTCAAGAGGTACCAAGTGACACTGAATCACACTGAACTGCAGTGAGCACATTTCGTCGCCAATCTTTTGGTTCGATACTAACACACATCAATACTCATAATCAAAGTCAATCCAGGCTGCCAGTGTACGCATAAACACCTCCTCCAGCGTGCAGTCCTTTGCTTGGGTAGACGTCAAAATATGATTTTGTGGTACACGCGCTGATGTGTTCACTCCAGAACCTGCAAGCGATGTGAAAATATGGCACATGCATATGTGCATGATGCTTACCATACGAGCCATACTCGGCGCAATAAGCTGCATCTGGGCGGCCATAACCAACCCATCACAGGTGGATATCATATGGCGTGGTCCGCTGAATTTTTGTAAGTTTCTCCGTGGCTTTTAAGGTGTCTTTGTTGATTATATCGACTCCAAGTGGCGTACTTATTCTTGCTCGTACGTTAGTGAACCTTGTTGGTAAGTTCTAGTGAATGCCTATCGTTCTCATGCGTGCCCACTTTATCACTTCGGTTGACATCAGTGCTTTCTATTTCTCACTGATAATTGTAATCTAACGAGAATTATCCAGACAGATGACATCAATTGAAAACAAATTATACGTCATGACAGGTGCACAGGTGTCAGCATTTTGTTAGGTACCATGCCAGCAATTGCCAGCGAAAATGTAGCGCCGATGATGTTCCTACGGTGAGATCTCAATCGAAACACTTCAGTTGTCATCACGAACAGCCTCCGAATCCCATCTATGTACCAGCATTCGAGCTATGTATTACAATAATAGATATGCCGTGAGCCTTCTGGGATCATTGTTATTTCCTTGGGTGGTCGTCGACGCTTGGCTATTGTCTCATGGCGAGGGCAAGCATCAAAGTCAGTCGGGGGGCTGTTCGGAAGCTAACCCGTCGGTCAGCTGTCCCTCATTCTTCTTATATCCACTGCAAGTTTCTATTTGAATACTACTTATCTCATTTGCTTACTGCCACTTTCTCGTAGCTTGTCGAGTGGAGTTCTCTGTTTCTACGTATGTGATCCTTGCTCTTCACTGAGTGGGAAGGCTGATAGCGTGCTCAAAAAGCCTGCTTACCAACTTGATGGTGTTTTACTCTACAGGTACTAGTACGTTCCTGAATTGATGCAGATGCAGACTTCTACACGATTTAGTAGTGTGATGTATGCCTTGAGAGTGAGCTTGAGGAACATTACTGGACAGTGAGTCTTCAATCTGTTCATGAAGTATAGTTCTCTTCGACTGAATTATCAGACTCGAACTCATGTAAGTAGTTGATTGTCGATCACTAAGTGATCAATTTACAGATTGACGGTTAGTTCTATGTAAATCATGAAGAATTCCGACGGATTCCTCTCTAAGGGCACCATGATATCACGCATCACACTCAGCTTAAAGAAGGCATTCATGGTCCTACACTACGCAACTTAAGAAGTAGAAATCCAGTTTATTTTGGTTTCCAAAAGCCTGTTCTAGATTTATTGAGGTCACTGGTTCCCGTCTCCTCTCAGAGAGACAACAGCGTTCTCCCCTGTCCTCAAGTGGCTGGTGTATTCGAGCATGTGGACAATGACCGACGCCGGCACTGGGCGCCATCGGCTTCAATAAAGATCGATGAAACTATCGCATAGCGAAGATCTGTAGCTGCGTTCTGAAACCGTCTATTCAGCTCGTCGCAGATTCATGTTTGACCATTAGTGTAGGATGTTTAAAAAGAGGCGTACTAACTATCATTTAATCTCTCCTAATAAAAGCCCATGATCGAAGTTCTCGATACTTTGTTCGACAGAAAGCTGTCAAGCACAGTACTCATAGTAGCACTCATAGCATTACTTATATCACTAGTAATGCCCTAGGAGAGTAGTAAGTAGTATGTAGGCTTTGCACCGCCACTGAAACAACCGGGCCGCTGATGATTGATGATCACTCAGGAACTTCCGAGTCTACGCGACAACTTGCAATTCACCACTTGTCCTGCGATCTAATGACACTCTTCCCAATACTCGATGTAGCTTATCACCATGTCTGAGATGTAGAAAGGGATGAGCCGTTGAGCCGCTGACAGTTAACACGTTCTGATTCTTCAAATTGGAACCTGGCGCCAAGTTGCCAATACATGGAGTATGTGTTTTCGTCTATAGAGAAGCTCGTAGCCTTACTTGCGCAGACACTGATCCAGCATGTAGATGCACTAGCTCACAAGCATTCACTATGTTCTGGAGCGCCCTGTGAATATATATAAGTCTCCAGCACTGACCTTCTCCCACTAGTAGACTCGGATCACCTGAGTCACTGCAGGTCTTGCTTCGTCGTCTCTTCCACTTCGACTATTCATTTTTTTCTGTCAAGAGTGGATACTATGTCAGATTTCCAGGCGTAAGTACCTATGCAGTCGTATTGCATCGCATGTGTTTATTAACCGTCTATCACAGTCAACAGGCTATCGTGCGTTTACCCCCAGTATTATCTATCATCATCTGATGTATTATCGCATTTCCAGTTGGTGGCAATCGCGAGTTTCACGGTTTTGTGCTGGGATCATATGATAACCTTTGCGGACGAGGTACATCTCATGAGTATGTAATTCACCTAAGCACCGTTCATGAAGCCGTTACAGGTTGATTTGATCTGGTGTAAACGCAAGGGGCTCCGTAAGTAGATTCTCTGACACCTTCATCCACCTAATTCACTCCTTTTTTTGTAGTTGGGTACCTCTTTTTACTGGTGCGTGATACCAGACAGAAAACGACATTTGACCCATTTCTTGCTCTACATTATCAAGAATCGATACATCACGCCCCTGGGCTTTGTTGTCAACATCGTTGGTGAGCTCTCTCTTCTTGCATCATCGATGACTTTTCATTGAAATATGTTGCTAGCGTTGACCCTCCCCACTTGGTTCGGAGAAGTACGTAGTACTTCGTACATCATATCACAATTTATTCACATATATCTTCTCTTAGAAGTTGGTCGCTTCTGTCCTAAAACGACTGATGTTAAACTGCTGATAAGTTGCAGATATTTTGTCAGGTATGAAGGAGCAATGGCAACCATTGGTGTTGGTATAGCTCAACTAATGATGCTGTTGCGGTGAGTCACTTCACGTGGGATGGTGTTAGCACTTCTTACGGCAGTTTTTAGGGTTCATGCATTGTATCCACTGGCAGGTCGTAAACTTGCCATCGCGATCCCGGCCTTCCTTCTTTTGGCCTGGCTTGCACTTCAAGCGTGTTTGATGGCCCATGGCGAAAGTGAGTACACCTATTTTTACGCAGAAATCAATAACATTACACTATTTTAGTGGTTCCCAATACTCAACAAGACCACTGTAAGCACACTAACAAGATGTAGTATATCGTCGTTAATTTTCTGTCAGCCTGCCGTGAAGTTTATGATTCGCCACTGTATGGGTTTGCTACGTGTTAGTTGTCAATCTTACTCATCATACCACGACAACAGGGCTCTGTCTGCTACTCGGGCGTGGGTACCTTTGGCGTACGACACTGTCATTTTTGTAATGACCGTGTGGCGTACCTTGCCCAGTATTCGGAATGGAGGGGTTGGGTGTCTCCTACCTACACTTTTGTCAGATGGTACATTGTACTATAGGTGCGTATTCCCTTCCGTTCGAGTCGCCCACTTAATGCGCTGATTGAATAGCGTCATTTGCTCTGTCAACCTAACGCTCACTGTGATGATCGTACGAGCACCTCCGGCTCTGAAGGGCGTCTCTGCTCAGTAAGTCCTCTCGCACTGCCATGACTACAATGATTTTACAGTTGTTCACTAGATTGGCGTTCTTGTGAGATTCTCGACTAGTCATTCTAATTTTTTCCTTCCATACTAAATAGTTCCATGATCACCATCAGGTTAACGGTATGCAAACGGGCAGGCGAAAATCATTCTCGGTTGACGTTTCTTCTGCCATAGGTTGTCATGACGTCGCGCATCACACTAAATCTTAAAAAGAAAGCCGCGGAAGCGTCGGTTATGACTCTGTCTTATGATTGGCAATTTGCATCTGCACTCGGACACCGCCAAGTACCCCCTGCAGAAAAACCATATCCACAATCAGGAGGCTCGTTTTTCAACACGGTTTTCTCGAGAACTCCCGTACCATCCATCTCAATGGATGCTGGTTTCATGGACGATGCCAAATATTTTGGGGGTAAAGTGTCAGTCAATGAGACTTGTACTGATATAGAGTCTGCACACTATGAGCATGTCTCTCTTCAATAATCTTACGGGAATCGCTCAAGTCAAGGTCCGCGCTTATGGCATTCCGGTGCTATGCCGGAACGTTCAGGAAGGCTGTGTCCTTACGCCAGTTGCTGTGGCTAGACCGTCATCTCGTGAAAGCACGAGCGCCAGAACGGTACGTTTCCTTTTGCAACTGCCGCACCTATTTTGACAAATGGCAGTACTTATTCGTCATGGCCTCTTGCGTGTGTTCATCCTGGATGACGAAATTCTTTCCACCTATGATTGATTGGTGTACGCGCGGCCACACAGTCTTCCTTGTTTGCAAAGATGTTGGACCAATAATACGTCACTTACCTGCGACTGATGCGCAGGGATGCTACTTGGCAAGGTAATCGCCCAAGATGAACATGGGAACTCAACCTGTATACCCTACCTTGTAGTTGTGACGAGTAGACAAGCTCGGAGAATAGAAACTAGTATGTAGTGTCGTTAAGTACATGTATGTGTAATCATGCCCACCTCAATCTTAGTTGGAAAGATTGAGGAGAACAACGAGGACTATTAGAGAACGTTGAAATGGAGAACGAAACATAAACGTGGATGGAACATGTAGCGCATGAATATGTATGTAAAAATGCTTACGAAGAACGTATCGTGATACCTTGTAGTGGCACCGTTGATTAACTTGAAGGCCGTGTTAGGAGTGGGTAACATACCAATATCTCACACCAATGACGTCTCTGCATTTCAAACAGGCGCTTGGCATTGTGGATGTTTTCACTCACTGCTCTCGCAGCGATGGGCAGCGATGAGTGCTTAGGTCTGGAAATGTGACCATAGACTGCTTTCGCAAGGCCCCTTCAAAAGCAGATGAATGACCACTTCAAGTTGTTGAACAGGAACGAGGTTGATAATTTTAGCCTTGGCCTGTGCGATGATGCCGGGGTGGTTCATTTGGAAGCCACTTCTGTCAAACATAGTAGTGGCCGCCGGTGCCACGGCGTATAGCCTAGTAAATGCTTTTAAAAACGTGGTCGACTCTTCTTTACTATTCTCCAATTCAGACACCCTTAAAACCTTCACTGAAACACCCATTACTAATTTTAGGCGCTACTATCTGTGCTAAATACCGAATGAGCTACTTACCAATGTCAGAAGCAATGAAGGGGGACGTTCTCGAGGACCAGTTAGACGCGTAAGTACTTGGCTGGTGTACATTTTCGGAGACTTTATGCCCAAGATTTCCAACAGGCGTCGAACGATTGTACGTTTTTCTGACTAGGCTGTCTGCTGTTGCAAGATTACAGTGTGCTAACATGTGTCTTTTGGTTTTCAGTATATTGGGATTGCAGGGTTCACCATATTGGTTTGGGATCACCTGGTCACCAGCGGAGATGAGGTGTGATTCCATCTGATGCACCGGACTTGCTTAAAGTTTAAATTCATCAACCTGCGCAGATTGAATTCATCTGGAAAGGCTCTAAAGGCATCCGTGAGTGGCATCTCCGATATGCATTTGCGTTAGTACTAACGGAACATGCTTAGTTGTATACTTATTTCTACTGGTATATGTGATCAGGTCTGCGAATTATGCAGTATAAACTCATATGTTCGCGTCTATGTCCCAGAACCGATATCTTACTCCTCTTGGTTTTATCATCAA